>JAODUH010012164.1:0-17048 GCA_027564835.1 Typhlichthys subterraneus | reverse complement strand
GTAAACAGATTGCCTTCTTTTAACGCAACTGTCCATTCTGGGAGAAACAAACTAAATTATTTAGTAGTGTGGACACCAACTGGAATGTAAACTGAGATAAGCAGAGACTTGTGCATGTAGAGAACAAACCACACAAAAACGTACGTAAGTGCATTGAATGTTTAAGGAATCACGTTATGAAAAGAAAATGGGAAGTTATTCAAATTAAAGTTAATATAATTAACTCCTCTACACCACATTTGACACGGAAAGCACAAATAAACTGCTAGCGAATGCAGATTGTTCAAATGTAAACCCGTCTTCTACTGGATGAATAGGAGAAACACAGGTGAGGGGAAGTGTGCTGAATCCACTAGGACCTCCTGCGTTTGAACCTGACACAGTTCTGTCTTCATTTGGTACACCTCAACAGACACACACCACACAAACAAAAGGAACATTATTAAGAACTACCTAGCACTTATGGGTCCGTCAGCCAGGCCAACAAAACACCAGATTTCCGATGCCCCCACCGCTCCATAATAGCTTCTTAAGCTCCGCCATCCATCTCTCCCCAGCAGAAAGCAGCACGTCTCCTAGACGCGTGTAAACTTTTCCACCACAGAGAGCCCTCGTTTACTCACCACAGCGGGACAGCAACTCTGCTTGGCAGCGTGCTACTTTTCCATTACGACCAGCTCCTTTCTACTCCAAGAAGGACCTTACTTGTCGTAAACACAGCGTAGCGAGGCAGGGTGAACCGGTAAATGGGTCACTTCACCCGCTCATCCAAGCTGTTCGATGTGGATCCAGCTGCACGTTCCAACAAGAATGTGTAGTGTACTGATCCAGCCAACACCGCCCTCAGTGCCCGTATCCTACTGAACAAGGTAATGCAGGTGTCTGCTTACAAAAGATGATACCATTCATAGCTCTACTGAAGCAGGCCACCTGAGTAGCCAAATACTGTACTGCCACAAAGTCTTTGGGTTTCCACTGGGCCATTCATATGAGGCACTGCAGAGTGCCGTGGAAATAAGGAATATGTAGTTCAAATCTAGGGACAACAGTGACTAACCCGTGTTGAACACATTCAATAAGTAAAGCTCTATCTGTTGTGTCTGACTGAGCTGTGTGACACAGAACCAAACTCAGATTAGATATCGCCAGGTTCCTAAAGTGTCAGGATTACTCATGCTTACACTCTTAGTCACGTCTGAAAACCCACAAAGTTCCTTTACTCTGTCAAACTTTAGTTTAAATACTCGGTTAGTCCCCCCCCCCCCCGCCCCCAGTTTTTAATGTAACAGTTTTTCTTTTATCTGTGTGTGTGTGTGTGTGTGTTGGGGGGGTGGGGGTTGGCAGAGGTGGCGAATGATGTATTCCCTTGTCCAAATATGTTCAGAGGTGTCATTTCCATATACTAAGATAGACATTAACCTTTTAGAGAACACAATATTTCCTATAAAAATTATTAATTATTTCAATTGGAAATAAAGCAGGTCAAACAAATCACACAAGGAAAAGGATGTAAAACTACTGAGAATTTGAACAAAGATAAGCTATTGTATGTAAAACACGTTGATTATCTAAACCTGTCTGCTGGTGTAGGTACATCTGTGTCCTTTACAGGAACATAGTCCTTAGTGCAAAGGACATCCTCTGCCAATACACGGACATATAAGCGATAATAGCCTTAACTAGATTATTAAAAAAACTCCTTGTACTTGTCCTTTGTACTGGTTTTCAGACATTTCCTTTAAAAATTAGGTGGTTTAGAGGAGACCTTGAAAACAGTTTTTACTTGTGGCCCAATGATAATATGTTTTCATGGTTTAGGATAGGAAGCCAGCAGGCCTGAGTGTATAGATAGGAATGCTATATGATCAGTGAGACCTTCAAAACTATCTTTGCAGACTGCTGCTGCCTAGAGTAAAGCCAGCTGGAAAACATCCTCTTTACCCTTAAGGGTCCTACCTTATAGTCCGGCTGGCAATGCAGTACTTCCACATCACATTCCATGCAGCAGTGACATCACAGGAGACGTGGGACATGCATGGCACTAAGAGGAAGCTTCAGTATGTCTAAAAAAATACACACAAAACCGGTGGCAACTTCCCCTAGAGCTGCCCGAAGACGTCTGTGCTGCTCACTCTTAAAACCACAAATTACACCCCACGTCCTTTAGTTTCCATAGACAAAACCCGCAGAGACATTTATTCTCCTGCTGCTGAATATACTTCGTCTGTACTTTTTAGAAGTTATCCCCGTCTTGTTTTGTGCTGAGCTCAGAGACTTGCTACTCTAGCAAGCTGCCCAATGACCAAGTAAGGTAAAGGCCCAGTATGTATAGCTCAAAGTCATTCCTCTGTTTAACAAAAAATCTCCACCCACATCGAACCAAACACAGATTCTCCCTTCCTTCACTACAGACACTCCTCCCCACCCCCTTTCCTTCCAGTGAAATCTTTCACTCATCTGGTATGGATGTCATCCCTCCTGGTGATGGGTTGGACCAGCATACGTGTGTGTGTGTGCACGTGCGTGTGTGTGTCTGTGTCTCTGTGTCCATGTGTGGTGTATATTGTTATTGGTTATTCCTGGGCCCATGTCCAAGAACTACACTGATCTCAATGGGAAGGCCAGGCAAGGGGGGAGGGTGAACCCCAGTTCAGCCGCTGGGAGAGGCTGTTATGAGTTACTACACCGGTCTTGCTTTTAACAACATGGCCGCAGTGCAGGAATACAATCTGACTATATTGCCCAGGCCAGGCAAACGTAATGAGTTACACCCAATGACTGCTATGTTCTTCTGATTCTGAGGTATTAGGAGTATAATGAGGTCTTTTGAGTATACATACACACACAGACACTTTGAGAAATCGAAACTTGAAAAACTGAGCATCCCTTGTGAATTCTGAAGATTCATAAAGTATATGCATGGAGCCTAAAAAAGTCAGAAAACCATAAACCAAGCATGTCTGAAGTATCATCTTACATTCCAGTGGTATGAAACGTTATATGTGGTGTACATTTGCTGTAACGTGACATTGAGAAACATAAGTTAAATGCAACTATGCAGTCTGAATCTCTAGTTCATTATAAATTGATGGAGGTCCTCAGCTTCAGAATATGAATGTATTGCGTGTGTGCGTGTGCAGTCGTGTACGTGTGTGTGTGCAGTGGTGCAATCTGACAGCTGGCAGGTGTCTTTACAGTCCTACAGTTCCCAAGTCAGTCATGCGTGTGTCCATAACACTCCATTCTGATTTATACATCAAACATTCCTCATGTTAAATACGCATGATTGAAACATCTCGGTGAGATGTGGAAGAATGCCCTTAGATAAGATTAGTGAAGATGTATACGCAGAAATACAAATCAAAATGGACAGATTATTAAACCTAAAACGTAAATTAAGCAATACGTTACAATAAAAGAGTCAAAAGACCACATGTCTTACTCTTGAAATTGCAATTTTCAATACATCACAAGACAATTTACTTGTAGTTGATGGTAAAATGTACACCCGTGTATGCTAATGTGCTAGTGTGTGCTGTGAAATCACATTTGTCTTGGAAATTTGAACAAATCTGGCAAAAGTATGAAACAAGCCTCATTTAAAGTAAGTGAAGTTAAGGGGAACATACGTCTTTCAGCAGATCGGACAGTATCTGCATCCACGTGTGATGCATTACAGGAGAAACATGCATGTGATCTCAGTGTAACAACAGGGGTGTGGGGAAAGCGTGGGGATGGTGCAGGGATAACATTTTTAACATACAGTACATGGCAGTGTCCATTACATGGGAAACTCCCAGCACCCCTGAATCACTTCAAAGGTGTAATAAATGGAAATCCACTCCTCAGCCATTAAACGTTAAGATAAGTAAATCCTCATTTCCATACATTACAGGCATGTCATCAAAGATGTGAAAATCATTATCAATTAACAAAACGTGTCACAGGCTCAGAAATAGAGATTCATCTGCCAGCACCGACGGAAGTAGGCTAGATAACGGAGAATAGATTATAGGTGAAAGGTGAACACAAATGAGGTCCCGGTAGGAAAGGGGTGAATAAATTCAGGCACAGCAGTCTCATTCAATGACACCAATGCCAGCACTAAGCCAGCTCATTTCAAATGAATAGTAACTGAACAAGATAAAAAGGCACCAAACTGTAATGCATGCAGCTGGCTCACATACCCTGCTACAGGGTATGTCCTACAGCAGCAGGTAACATTGGGAAGAGAGACTGTGCTGTGCTGCTGACACTGTTTGGATACAAGACAGCCACTCACTTGTACGTGCCATTCGCCGTTGCTTTACTGCTGTGTGAAGGATCCACATGGCCACAACGCCACTCTAAACGTGACTCGCGGCATGGCCCAGACTAAAACAAACGCTTCACAACGCTTAACATACCTCTTGTAAAAGTTGCTGTGGGGGTGCAAACACAACACGTGCCAGTAATCCAGACAGAACGCTTTGAACTTCCACATAGTCGGCTCCCGACGGTCCCTTCGTCTCGAGCCGGAGAGTCAACAGGGGGCAACTGCTGTGCCTCTCTGAGCCTGAAGGTCCGTTGGGCGTGCTGCTGTGCCACAGCCTACTGGCATATTCATGACCAGTGTCCTGCTCGCATGTTCAGGCTGGGAATCTCAACGCATTGGGTGTTGTTGGGGCTTTCCAGCCTCCTCTGGTGCCTCCTGTCGCGGCTCCGTGGGCCAGTACAGCCTCCCCTGCTGGATCGCAGCCCGGGTGCCTCTCCTATCCCGCCCAGGACAGACCACACCAGTGCTGGATGCGTCTCAACACATCACCATAGGGCCAGGCACATGTAGAGCGGTAAACACAGAGTTGGGCTCAGGATGAGCCTCCCGAAATAACCTGGTGTGCTGGTGGCGCTTCCAGCTCTGCTCGGCTCCTCCTGTATCCAGGTCAGCGTGCCGGAGACGGCAGCCTGGGATCCAGCACGCTCAGGCAGTGGTGTGTGGAGGCTCTAAATCCCCTTTTGAAGACACACAGCCTAACACAGAATCAGCAATGATGTCCTTGACGTCCTTGATGTGTCCCCCCACCGCAAGAACAAACTTTACAACGACGTGGGAGCCGGTGGTTCTTCTACTGACAATCTCAGTGTGGTTCCTCTTCTCGTTCCATACGCTCCTTTTTACCTAGGTGTCGACCCCATTATCCCTTCACATGGTGTTCTCTCTGTCTCACAGAATGAATGTCTCTCTCTCTGTATCTCTCCCTGTCAGTCTCTCTCTCTGTGTCTAGCTCTCTCTCTCTCTCTCGCTGTGTCTATCTCTCTCTCTCTTTCTATCAGAATGAATTTCTTTTTCTCTCTGTATCTCTCCCTCTGTCAGTATCTCTCTCTCCCACTCTCTCAGCTGCTACCATCCACGCAGGACCTCCCAGAAATGTGCCGATTCTGGTTGCCGGGCAACACTACGGTACTACCGAAGCTTCAAATGCAAGCCGTGCAAAGGAGCCCACTGATTGGTCAGCCTTGCGGCGGGGAGGGGAATGTGCAGTGCATGGGGATATGAGTTCACGTGCGTGCTGTGTTTATTATACAGGGAGCACAATGAAATCCTCTTGCTCTTGGAAAGGAAACGTGGCGTGCCTGAGTCACTGATCAGCATGGATCCCTACAGAGAAAGCAGCAAACCCAGCCTCTAATGGGGAACCCATAATAGAAAACATGGCATCTTAACAGAGGGTCTGTTAGCTGCTAGACGTCATTAGAACGTGTTAGACGTCTAGCATCTACTCAGCACAGGCGCAGCATGTAAAGTCAAAGCTGTGCATTTACTACCATGGCGTTATGAGAACCCGCAGGGCAGCGTGGTGCAGGGTGGTGCAGGGTGGTGCAGGGTGCTGCAGGGTGGTGCAGGGTGCTGCAGGGTTCTGCAGGGTTCTGCAGGGTTCTGCAGGGTGGTGCAGGGTGGTGCACACCCTGGCTCCCTTCCACTGAGCCGTTTGTTTTCTTTGCATTCAGGCACAAGTGCAGCACTGTTCTCCCCTCTGCGTGACAGAGACGCAGCCAGCGGCCGGCTGCAGTGACAGCCGTGGGAAAAGGGGCGTGGCAGGGCCTCTCATTAATATGCAGACGCCTTCGCTTTGAGAACACGCACGCATTAAGCTCCACCAACACGTCCGCGTAAACACGTGGACTCAGACAACGCCTACTCCGAAGATACACCCACCTCCCCATTCCATACCTACACACACACACACACACACCAAATGTAATGGCATAACAAACCTGGCTAATTGGGACTGTTAACACGGTCTCTCCTTACTAGTGATCGCCACATGACCCCTTTCACACCCCTCCTGGCACAATACGGGCATCCTCTGCATGCTCCCAGCAACACTGTCATGAAGGCACACCAGAGACAAAGACACATTATACTCAAAACAGTAAACAATGAATTCATCTGCATACCATTTATCAGCTGCCTGTCACAAAAGACGCTGCTGCACCCTGCCAAAAGCCCGTTCATCTCCATTGGTGTGAATGGATAACAGCTTCAATTGAACGCTTTCCTTACGTGTGGCCTGACTTTCTGTTTAATGGATGCTTCCAAAATGTGTGGGGAAACAAAGGCTCTGTAAGAAAGTAAAAACAGCCTAGGCTAGTCCAAAATACAGACTAATGACAGCATGGGGGCCCAGAACAGTTTTGTTTTTTTCTAAAAAATGAATTAAGGCCTTAATGAAAAACCCTGTTCATTTCCTCTATCTAAATGAAGCTCTTACAGCATGGGTGTGGCAGGAACTTCCACTGTTTATTTTGAGAGCAGCAGAACATACTGGAGTGTGTGTAAAACACAAGCAAGACCACTTGAAATAGCAACATAAAAGAGATGACACTTTAAAAGTTTAAAGTCAAATAAATGCACATTGCTTTCATATGCAAATCAGTATGAATACCATCATATGCGCAAACCTGGAATGGCATATGTTGCATTAGAGTTACAAATAAATGTATTTCTACAGATATAACAGACAGATGGGATAGGAAATGTGTGTTAAGGCTCTATATTGACAACCTTTGGAGTGGCATATTTTGTTAAACGAAATAAAACTGGAAACAGACCAAAGGGCACCGACATGGCCTTCCCAGTGAACATCTGTAAGATGACTAACCTACCTGCTCCGTAATATGTGTAATCATTGTACAGTCAACTGTTTACTGAAAGCTTATGCTAAATTACCTAACTGCAATCACAACTAAACGTAGTTAGCAATGCAGTGTAGCTGATCGATTAAGGCAAATGTAAGCTCTTGTTTTGCATCCCTTAATCTCATAAAACCTCTGTTGACGCTTTTAGGGGTGAACTTACTCGAGTAACACGAATGGTAAAAACAAGACTCCATTTACACAGTGACAGTGCCACTCGTCGATACATACCACATCCAATGAATTCAACAATCGTATCTGTAATAGCTTTATTGCATTCTATATATTACTGTTGTCTATTGATAGTATGACAGGTTTACCCAGTACTGTATCACCCATTTCTACATCCAATCCACCTAAGTGAACATCAGTGTTACGGTATATAGGGATGGGACGATATACAATATTATCGTTTATCGCGATAAAAATACTGATGATAATCGTATCGTGTTGAATGTCCATTATCGTGATAATCATTAATATCCTCAAATAAGTATGAATATTTGCACAACTGACTTGAAAAAAGTCAAATTGTATTGATTTACTAATGTATTTATTGGCCTGCATATTGAACAGTCAATCACCACCATGGCTGAAGGCTCAGCTTGCCCATTGTGTACACCACATAGAAAAGATTAATTGGATTTGTTTAAATACTGAGTCTTAAAACGAAAATAAATCACACAAAAGAGATACAGTACATAAGTGTCATCATAATAAAAATGTAAATATAAAGATAAAATTATTCCAGTAAGTTTTAGTGCCATTGTAAGAGTTTAATAACAATATAATAATAATCGCAATATTATCGCAATTATTTTGGCCAGGATAATCGTGATAATATTTTTTCATATCGCCTACTGTTATATGATGCCACCAATCCCATTGCATTGCTGCAATGATCAGCGTCAGGTAAATTGTGTGTGGGTGCTACTGCTAATGAAGTGTGTGCACGTGTACATACTGTGCAGATGTATAGGACAGATCACAGACAGATACACATACATTACCCCCAGCAAATCGCCAGCATGCTGTGGCAGGATCACTATGAACTACAAAATGAAAAATCAAAAGCCACCAAAGGGCACACAATGGTATCCATGTGGCCATCAATGAGACCAAACGAGGGCACAGAGGAAGCCCTCATTCGCTTCCCCCTCCTGCCATGGCAGTGAGATGGCCTGATATTGAGGGCTGCAGCGAGGGCAGCCACCGCTCCCTGTGAGGAGCCCTGACACCGTAGCCTGCAGGGGGAAGATGTCAATAAGGCACTGCACACTGAGAGATAAGCGGGAGGGGCGGAGGTGGATGAACGATGCATTATGGGAAGGACAGCTGACAGCACAGAAGATGGACAGTACTGCAGAACACAGTGGACATAGACTCACAGGGTACAATGCGTACCGTGAATTATACATCAAGGAGCATTTTATTAAATAATCTTTTCAGTAGCAGATTACACTCATACATATTGCATTTAATTAAATATCCATGAGAATTTGGAAAGGCTCGACAGCTTGGATAAGCCATGTGAAAGGGATGTCTTCGAATATTCCACCCCCTGGTGGCAGATTGGAGTATATACCATATATATACCATATATATACCATAGTGCTTTGGACTGGCTTGCTTGGGAGGGGATGTGACTATTACGTACTGTATGTGAAAATGTGAAATTATTTATAATAACCTCTAAAGAGAAATATCTCTTCATCAAAGAACTCCAGAAATCAGATATAATTACATATATATTGAACTACTACCTTTGAAATGTAACTTTTAATGACAATTCTCAAACTCTTATAACTCTTAAGTCTATATTTAGGCCTACTCATTTGACTGATTTATCAGTATTTTCTAAATGTATATTTATACTCCATCACTTAAATGTAAATAAAAAAGGGAAAAATACACAGTAAAAGGGAAGAATACACAGAGATAATATTAGGAACACAGGCACGGTAGTTTACAGCAAACATATCCTAACAGGGTCACAGTGTACAGAGGAGCTGTGAAAAGATAATCTCATACAAGGGCTACGGCACAGTTTGTGCCATGCCAAGCGCTCATCACACACAGTATACCGCACAGCTGTTCTGGTCCCGTGCCTACGGCAGCCATGCAGACGATAGGTGGAAGAAACGGAAGAGGGGTGCGAAAGACAGTCACTGAACTAAGACCCCATTCAGCTGCTCAGGTCTGGCAATGTGTTAACATCAGGCAGCCGCAGGTACACTCGGACAGACAGAAGAGCAAACGAGAGGGGTCAGTTTTGGGGCAGAGGTGGAATCTTTAGTCTTTGCCAACCACCTTGAAGGCCTTTTCCTTTCACAGAGGCAGGGCAACAGAACTGATAAGACGCTTGCCTGTCAAAGAGGGCACACTTAAACGCAATACCACCTTCCATCACACTGGGCCCGGGGTGTATTATTCATTATCTATTATTTAATATAGTATTGTGTCCGATATAATTTCTGCGTTTCGCTGCTTCTTTGTGTGCACACACACACAGGTAATGTGTACATGTCTGTGGCAATGCCCACATTAACACCACGATTCAGCGCTCCACATCCCTGATAGGATTAGCCTGTCTTGTGAGGAGTAATTACATACAATAATATTCATAGAAATAGAGTCATGAAAGCAAAACAAACGTATATAAAGGACGTACGTCGTACAGGCATGAATCAGCCAGGGTGCACTCCGGCGTACAGAAATAGCAGAGCGGTGTGAAAATTGAGATGTTTCGCATGTGAAACAGTCAGCAGAAATGCTGAGGAAAAAAATGAAATGTAAAACATGCAAGGCCGAGCGCACACACAGCAGATCCACATTTGTATTGTGAATGATTGTTGCTCATAAACGTACAGTACACATCTTCATAACTGTGTGTTTAGCCAAAGGAACAAAATGTTCTGGAGATAACATTTATTTTTGTAGGACCAAAGTCTCCTTTGTGCTCCGTCTCATAGGTCCTCGTGCTGCTAATGGTAACGGCAGGGGGTTATTATGGGTTGTTTTAAACCAATGTTGCATAAACAACACTATCTAATCCATAGAGGAAACTAAAACGCACCGATGTGCCCGTGAGCACAGCACACCAGTTCCCAGTGCTCTTGATACACACAGCACAAGCTTACAGCATGCCTACAGGCTTAGTAAGCGGAGGGTGAGTATGTGAATGTCCAGCTGCCACAGCTGGACGCGGGCCTTGGTGCAGACTGTGGTCAATTTAAGCCCAAGCCTGTGCAGTTCTGAAATGCTAGCTTTGTTCAACCGGAACGGACTCGCTTCTCATCGCTGCCTCGGCTCTACTCTGCCATGTTCTCTTGTGTCAGAACATGGTTAAGATGGAACACAAAATAGAATCGTGTCCCCTTCCCAGAGCTGATCAAAATGGTTATCAGGCGATCAATAAATGATAAACACCTACAGCGTTTTCCCTTCTAGTTCATTCTACAGCCATAGTCTCTATTCACTCTCTATTCACTTAAAAAGGTGGCGCTAATATACTATGTGTCAAATTGAACAAATGTCTACTCACTAGCTGCCCATTCTGTGACCTGAAAAACAATTGGACGTTTCTACACAGTGCTTGATCTGTAAGTGGGAATAAAACGTGGTGCAGACTGCACCGCACAACACTATCCATCCCATCCTTGGCAATGGGTATCCAATGTGGTGGGCGGCCCTTCTGAGGGAGCAACCTATCTATGGCATTAAAAAGGAGAATAGAGTTCACCAACTATCAACCATCTTTCCCCAGCATCCCTTCCTCCACCTAACCAGACATGCCATATGACTTGTCGCACGTTCATCTGGGGAGCCGTCTATTGAAACTGTTTGTGAAGGGCAGGTAATTGCAAAAGAATACTTGGCAGTTGATTGGATGAACCATCTGGTGGTTTCCGCTGTTGCCAAACCTAAACCACACCCGCATAGCGATCAACACCACGCTGATTGGAAAGTTCATTTGCTACTCGGACACAGTCAATGATTCCTAGGCTTGCCATCCTGATCTCGCAAGGCTAGCCTCCACCTTTAACAGCAAACATCGCTGTGACCTGTGAGTCAGCGAGCCCGGTCTCCTACGACGACAGGCGCATGCGCACGCACGCACGCACACGCGCACACACGCACACACACACACAGCATGTATCTGAGCTACAGCCAGTGTGTGTCTGACTGGCCCCAGCCATAGATGCTATGTGAAGCGACAGCATGCCATAGAGGGTGGTACAGTAGGCACTTGGCTGTGTTATGCCAAACACCACCAGCACGCATCCAATAGGGTAACTGGTGGCAGAGCTCACATACAGGATTATGCTGGGCCAAACACGGCCTCCTCTGTGTGTACAACCTTGCTCGCTTGCCACGAGCTCGGGCTGGAAGCGGAGGAATGTGTGCCGTCGTTGTCTCACAGCTTTAGTGACGCACATCTCTTACGCAGGGGCGTTCCAATGCCAGCCAAGCCCGCAGCACGGGCACATTTATGCCATAATGGATTCAGAGCATACAGACTTGAGGCGTTGGTAGTCCTCCACAAAAAAACAACAACAACAATTGCATTTGAATGCAATCATACCGTGTCTATTTAACGTCCATTCGAGAATGACATGGCAAGGACTTAGCAAACATTATATATTGCCTCCCTCCTTACAGTATTATCGTATTACTCTAGTATAACAGTGCCTTCTATAGTCGTCCTATCGCAGGAGATTAAGACGCGGTTCATCTCAAAACCCTGCCAGGTAATCCATACACATCTTTCATGATCTGGATTACTGTAGCAGCTGTGAGCACGCACTACAGACATATTACACCCATGTGTGTGTGTGCTAACCAGATAAACGCAGGGGCAATAGAGAGCCTCTATTTGATGTCAAGTGAACGGAGCCGAGCAAAGGAAATAGAGCCGCAGTCACTTCCGCGTTATGGGACCTTAGATTGCAATACAAAAAATATGTATGGTAGTCAACAGCGAGAACACAATTATTTTTAGATCCCGTTTGAATTGTGACACGAAGTACACATATGATGTGTGTCTATATAAAAGATAATTGTTCAAGTTAAGAACGTTGCAGTTTGTTGTGAGACTCTAAAGTAATCTTCAGCTTTTTGTGTAACCGCTTAGTGAACTACAGCTCTAGTCTCGCACAACACACGTCCCCAAAACAATGCTTTGTTTTGGCTTGTGGATTGTGGTGCAAAAACCTCATGACACTTACGCGACATGTGTAGTAGTCTTACTAATTACATATGTTCACAGTCTTATACTAAATGCACAACAAACTGAGCCACCCCCCCCCTTTCCCCACCCGGAGGCAGCACAGGGGTTGTGGCCGTAACGACTGTCTACATCACCTTTTACAGCGATTTACACTATTTCATAAAGATACTAACATAAAATTCAGTTTAACAGAAAGCCTATATTTCTTTTTCCCCTTGTGAAAATTCGATACGCTTCTTGTACATTTCTCTACACCAGTAGCCGGCATGTCAGCCAATTACCTAAATGTGCTGTCAGATGTACAAACTACGGCATGTCATCAGACCTGGGTCGAATGTATTTTTGCAAAAAAACTAAACGGCACGTATCATCTTTGGAGGGTGCACTTCATGAACAAAACTACACCCAGTGCTGTGATTTCCTAACCCAGCTAAACATACCTCATGTCAACTACTCAAACCTTTAATTAATAGTTCAACCACAGGCTACTGCTGCCGTTCTTCAGGCCAGTGCAGTAATGTGGAACAGCCACTAAAACTAATAAGGCCCTTGGCTAAGTCCAACCTGCTCCTTTCCTCCCAGTGTTATGGGTGCTGCATTAGAATTCCACAGAGGCTGTGGCCTGCCAGCGATTATGAAATGACATTTACAGCACAAGCACAACAGACTCTTCCAGATCTAGCTCCTCATTAAAGGTGTATTGGCCAGACGTGACAAGCCCTGTTGTTCTTTAGAGAGAGAGAGAGAGAGAGGCCAACACATTAGTGTCAACCTCGCTCACCTTGAGATGGGCTCACTATAATGGCTGTTATCTGTTCAGAATGGGCGAACATAGCGAATGTTTGCAAACATATTTAAACAGTTTTGCTTTTGCATTCTATTCCGTTTGCGAAAAAGCAAATGGTTTGAGGAGGTACGGCGAACACATGTTGAAGCTGGACGAAGGATGACAGTTTAAATCAAATATTTTGGGAATGTTTACACACATCGTTCAAAATTAAAGTTTAAAGCAAACATGTTCGTCATGAACGTTCGCCACTGTTTGCCAATTCTGAACGCAGCTCTGGACAAAGTGTGTCTGTCGCTGGTATAGTACAGTATATGTGACAGTTTTAACACAGGAGGTTGTTGTTGAATGTATTAGTACAGCCTAATGGTAAAAAAATCTAGACAGATTGACATGCTTATTGTGCAAAAAAAAAAGCATATTCTTTTCTATTCATATTGCCGGACTGCAAATATGTGGCAATGACACTTAATATATTTGTTAAAATCTGGTATAACACTTGACGTTTAGTACAATTAAGACAAAGGAAGGGGCTTTCGGCCATTGAGTGTTAGAAGCAGATTGCCTGTGAAGGCTTTGGGCTTGTGTCTATCTATAGTGTTAGATAATGACAATAGCTACGTATCAGCTATCAGCTGTTGGGCGTTTATCTGGGATGCCTGGATATTTACTTGCATGCTTTCAGAGCAGGCTTCATGGACAGAACCAACCCACAACATCCGGAAGGATGATGAATAAAACACTGCAAAAAATGACTGACACCGAATGCAAGGTCATATTTGCTAATATTAAGTAAATACATTTGCCAATGGAACAAGTGATACTTTGCGTGTAAGATTTCTTGAAATAAGCCATTATATCTGTATAAATGAGCTCTTGTTAGGTAATCGTGTCTTATATTAAGTGTAGTTAGATATTTCTACTAGAAATTAGACAAACATACTTGGTATGACTTGGATTTTTTGTAGTGAAAATCAACGAAGATGGATTATGCAGATTTTGAGCTTTGCACTTTTATTTGTGATGCAATCTTTCCTACACCTTGAGGTAAGGTGTAAGGCAGGAATAAAATAGCAGTACATAACAATACAGCCATTTCTCTTCATCGGGGCTGAGGAAAAAGCTGAGGGACTAAAATAACAAAGCACTCCTCCATCATACTGTAGTCTCCATAGCCAACAGGACAACCCAGTTCACCACAAACACACAAAGACACACGCAAAGACAACTAAATGTGCACATGTGTAGATACAGACACACACAAGGCTGGTGGGGGACTCATACTCCCTATAGCTGCCACAGCATCATACAACAATGAGTCATTGCCTAACCCTCCAAAAAATAAATAAATAAATAAAATAAATAAAACACTCTAGTGTTTCCAATCTGGACAGCACACACAATACAACAATAATACAAACTATACTGTATGCCATCATAACCACAGAAGACCTGGTACCAATTGCCGCTGGAGGAGAGACTCCTCAGTGAAGCCATAGCCACAGGACCCTGTTGTTTACTGGGAACACAGGCGGAGAGGACGGTGCAAGGTCTGAATGTTGTGTGGGTGACTCAGCAAACCCACTGAACACACACACACACACACACACACACACACACGCGCACGCAGCATTATCAACCATATCCCACCGGATTGAATCCCGCTCAATGAGCGGCTATAGACCAACTCCTATCCCCATGGGCTAACAAGCCCCCGCCATTCACTCACTCACACACACACACACACACACACACGAGCTTGCCAAACACAGCTACTCACATGTCGTAGAGCCGGTAGCCCATGGCAGAGCCAGGTCTGCTGGGGTGGGGTCCGGGGTCTCGCGTCCTGCGGGGGTCTGTGCTGTTGACCACGGCGCGCCACACGCTGGGCTTGTCCATCCTGTGTGCCAGGTGTACGGGACGCGCTGGTGGGACGGCAGCGTGTGCAGCAGCGGATACAGGGGCTCGCTCGAGCTCACTCCCCTCCCTGTCACAAACACAGGCAGCCCGAGAGCACTGTTTGTGTGTGTGTGTGTGTGTGTGCGTGCGTGATGTAACGAGGAGAGCCCAAGCAGCAGGAAAATGGGCGGGGAGAGGGAGGAGAAGGCAGTGGCGTGTTGTGTTGTGGAGCCCAGGAGCTACAGAGCGAGCCTGCTGATTCTGGCTGTGTGTGCGTGCGTGCACGTGTGTGTGTGTGTGTGTGCGTATATAACCAAGTGACTTGCTTTGCTACCTCTCCAACAGGACGGCTGCTGGGAGAGTTTATTCCTATTCATTAAGAAAAACGAAGAAAAAAAGAAAAGAAAAAAGGGAAGCATCACCACTCCACCCTCTCATCTCCTCTCAATAGTACGGTCCTCAACAGGGCAACGCGATTGGCTCCTTGGTCTCCATAGAAACAGGAGGATGTGTCAGAGGTAGGGCTCATTATCATGCCATTCCTTACTCCCTCGCTTCCTCTGTCAATCTGCTAAACACTCTGCCGTCCTCCAGCTTTCCTTCACACACCCCTCTCCTCCACTGTCTCTCAGTGGAGGAGAGGGGTGTGTGTGTGTGTGTACACACGCACGTACGCACGCACGCAATTTTCCTCTGTTGTGGAATCAATGAGTTTATCTGTGCCACCTTTCTAAACTGATGAGTCTTATCCTGCATTAATGAATAGCTGGGCTAGTAGCTTGATAAAGAGAACGGAGAGCGGACAGCCCGGCACGTGGCTGTGGACAAGTACTGTCTAGAGACGACACACACACACATACGCACGTACACACGAGCACACACAGAACAAAGGCTAGGTGAAAATGGAAGCTAATGAGAAATCCATAACCAAGCAAAAGGATGTGCTATTTTACAAATCGAGTGGCGGGGTAATGGAGAGCTCAGCACCGCTAGGCTGAAACGGCTGAAGCAAAGGAGAGAAAAAGCACAGCCTTGCACAACCATTGCATTACGTTGGAGCGATAGAAATCACATGGAGAAGATGTGAAATATTACAACAGCAACAAAGCGCTTTGCACTGTCGGAGGGTACGTTTGGGAGGGAGGGGGGGGGGGGGGGGGGTCCAGGGGGTGCTGCTGATTCTTCACAAGGGGACCAGGCAACCTCTGTCAGCAGGTGGCAAATCTCTGCGAATAAGGCATAAAAGCCAGAGCGGGGAAACGCGTGTACACTGTGACTCATCCTCCCACCCGATCCCACAGCGGCATCCACCAGAGACCTGCATACAACCTTCCACTGGGACTTCACCTAACTGCTGTCGACAAGTATCGCCCGGCAACGGTGTCCCAGGCAGGCAGGCGTGTACAGTACAGGTAGGCAGGCAGCTATGGAGATGCGGAAGCTCCGGGGGGGGAGATGGCGTGCAGAAGGCCAGTGCAGAGGGAAACAGAGCGCTACGCTGCTTCGGGCTGACGCCAGCACCCTCCCCCTCCACCCCCACTGCACTGTGCAAGGCTAGAGAGAGAGAGTGTGTGTGTAGTCTCATGGGGAGGATGCGTTTCATCCGTGGTAGACTCCATGGCACAGGGCAATGTCAGCCTGCTGAAACTTAAAGCGACAGCATGACTGAGCGAGGCCTGGGTTTGCTGGACTGGGACAGGGACAGACAGACAGACAGACAGACAGGTGCATCGTCTGCTGCTGGCTGTGTAGTGTCTGTCAAGCCAATGTGTCTTTCTAGTCTCTCTCCATGTGTGTGCATGCGTGTATAAACGCAGTTGTTAAATGTAAATTCCATTCATACAAAGGACGTAAAGATCTTCAACTGAGCAGAAACAGAGAGAGAGAGAGAGAGAGAGAGGTTTTCTACAGTGTGTGCACATCTGTGCTAACATGCCATCGTATCGTCCATCTAGG
>JAODUH010012143.1:0-28801 GCA_027564835.1 Typhlichthys subterraneus | reverse complement strand
AAAGGGACCCCCTCACCCCATACTCCCGCAGCACCTCCCACAGTATCTCCCGGGGGACCCGGTCATACGCCTTCTCTTCTCAAAGTAAATAAGTTTGTTTACTCCAGAGGGGACTGTCAGTCTTAACAGCGTCGTAACCACCACATAGCTAAAGAATATAAATGGACAATACAAAGGTATACAGTATAGTAGCAATATCAATGCAGTAATCTTCAATTTATAGCCAATAAATCAGCCATCAAAGCAATTTAAAAGCTAGTATATAATCAGTTATTATGAAGCTACTGTTTAATGATACATGGTTGTTACTCAGCTAATAGATGTTGCTGTTCATTCATGCTATGAACACGTAAGTACAACATGTGCAACAGTACATTGCTTTATTGCTGCCATCTTCTCTGAACTGACACATTGAAGTCTTACCCTCCACTTCCACCTCCTTGCCCACCACAGGCAGTGGTTCTCTGCTCTGCTGCTGCTGCTTCTTCTTGGGCGACTTGGAGGGAGGCGCGCGCTCCCTCTCCCGCTCCTTCTTGGACGTTCCTTTGGCGGAGTGGGCCGCCAGCGCAAAGCCCTCCGGCTGCTCTTTCTCCGGCGACATGATGAGCTTCATCTTCAGGCCGTCGGCCTCGCGCAGCGTCAGGGGCTCCTCTTTGGCGGCCCCGCCGTGGAAGAGGGAGGACTTTGACGTGGCCGAGTGCTTCTTGGAGGAGGAGGAAGGAGGCGCCAGGGGCCGGGCGTGAGAGAAGGAGTGGCTGCCTTTGCTGCCGCCGCCGTCGCGCTTGCGCTCCTTGGCTGCGTGCGAGGAGAATGTGGGGTAGGAGGGCTTCTTGTGCAGGTGGGGGCTGGGGTCGGAGCCCGTGGCCAGGGGGGAGGTGATGGCCTGCAGGAGCCCCATGGCCGTGTCCGCTGGGTGGGAGGCGGTGGGGGAGGAGAGAGGGGGAGAGCAGTCTACCGACTTGCGCTTCTTCTTGTGTGGGGGCGGGCCTGAGGCTTCGTGGTCTATACAGAGGACAAGGGGGACGCCACACACGCATGAACTACACAGGCGTCTATACTGTACAGCCACAGCTCTCCCCGTGGGGGCGCTATATCATTTATTGTTATGTGGATGTAGTCTGAGTGGTTTTCTTAATATTACATATGTAAAGCAATGAGGAGAATGTTTTAGAAAGTGTACAACAGTTAAAATTATTGAATAATCTGCCTCTCACCTCTGTAATAATAGTCGTCGTTGTGTTTCTTCTTCTTCTTTTGTGCATCACCTCCTAACAGGAACAGTTCTGAGTCCTGATATGTAAAACCAAAGTGAATTGACATGTATTAACTCACAGGACCCAGGTTAGAATACACAGCATGAGCTGGACAGAGGAGATGCTCTACCTTCGGTCGCTTCTTGGAGGACTTGCGGACCTGAGCGGCTATCTCCTCTTCCTCCCTCAGTAAGTCCTTGTAGGACCTCTTCTTCTCTCTCTGGCTCCGGCCAGCTACCAAGCCCCTGTCCCCCTCCATACCCATATCTGATTCATGATGTGGATTCAAGAGATTTAGAAGAATTATGGTATTCAATAATACAACTCATTACAACCCTATTATACCAACATATAAAGCTCTAATCATGAACAGTTTGGTGGATATTGTGTTTGGGTATTTATGGAATAAATGCATTACTACAAAGACGTCAATAACATTTTCATAACATACAGAATGTTTTATCAAAAGCAGGTGCCATTGTTATCAAAGCAAGATATTTATAGTTTTTGACAATGATCAATTAAATTCAAATAGACATGTATGAACATATATTAGCAATTCTTTGCATTATCGATTGTTACCAATTCCGCCTTTACTCTTGAGCTCCTCAAACGCCATGGATTGTCCAATCTCTTCAAAGCTCTTAGCAGGAAATCTCTGACAAGACAGAACAACCTGGTAAATAAACACAAGGATAGAGATTATTTATTTTTAGATAAAAATACAATTTTCAAAAAGGTAAATATAAAATAATAAGCCATGCCACAAAATAATTACACATGGATTGCACATGAACATAAATCACAACATTTTGAATTTTAAGAAAGTGTTGAGTTTCATATCTTGTAGCAGATCTTAGTTAAAGTCAGAAATGATTTGCAAATGTCTTAAAATGTATATTTCATTATTTAATTAACATCACATATCGTTAAAGTTGGAGAGGGCCACAAAAGAGAAGCAGTGGGTGAATTTGACAATCTACGAGGTAGATTTAAGTGAATTAGGAAATCCCAATTTCCAGCATAATGTAGCAATGCTATTACATTATTTTGTTAAAGCAAGAGGGACAAAATTAATAGACGAATTCCCGCCTTCTTTCGTAAAGTCACAAACACACCCCCTTCCATTCACTTTGAGTCAAACTCTGAACATTTCATCCACTTGAACTGCCCTTACTGGCAGAGCGCGCTGTTTTCCGGATTGAACCGCTACTACCAGCCCGGGGCTTTCAAATTTAGTTAGGCCCGCGTTTTCCAAAGTGTACAATGAGGCTGGCGTTCATGCATTTAACTGTGCATATGTATCATTCTACCATGGGCCTACAGATAATGTATATGACAAACATAAATAAACATGTAATGACCGGATTTATTGAATTGTACTACCTCCAGAGAATCACCAATTTACGCGGGTCCGGTCGCCATCTTTGTTATCGGTGACAACAATGCATGTCGAATTAGGAGGGACTTAGCTAATGCAGCCAATCGGTGCCAGGGAAAAGTAGCCATATTAGAACTACATTGTAACAAGCGTACTAAAACGGCGATTTAATTTGATAGTTTTGACAGATGTTTCGCCTACATGACAACAACGTAGCTTAGATCATAGTAAACATAAATATTTTAATAATAGCAGACAGCAGCACGACATTTCACAAACATAACAAATATTTATTGGCCGATATAGATATATCAATTTACAACAAGATACAATTCACAGTAAACATGCAAGGCAAGAAAAAAAAAACACAAGAAAAAAAAAACATAATACAAAGATGCTTGTTTCTTCAAAACAAACCAGCACAGCAGTCAATATCAATGTATTGATTTTTTGTTTCATATCTCCAATAAGATCATTATCATTGGCACAAATAAAAGCACAGAGGTAACATACACGCATGCATGAG
This sequence comes from Typhlichthys subterraneus, assembly GCA_027564835.1. Lineage (NCBI taxonomy): Eukaryota > Metazoa > Chordata > Actinopteri > Percopsiformes > Amblyopsidae > Typhlichthys > Typhlichthys subterraneus. Next base: position 25,641 of record JAODUH010012143.1, on the reverse strand, counting down.
CGCACGCACACACACAACACTGTAGGCTCTATCTATCCCCCAAATTCTGCTTCTGTAGACTTAAAGATGTAAAGCTTGCCAACAAGTCAGTGACCTCATCCACCTGAAAGAGAGGAGATGTCACTTGTGGTTTAGAGTACAATTTGAACATGATTGTTCAAAATCTAAATTCTCAAATACAGGTGTCACTGTCAATAAACAAATATGTTTACAATGTGTGTAATATTATGCCACTTTAGCATGTAGGTAGGTCCCACCTGTTCTTTGGTGCGTGTGTGCTGCAGCTGAGTTGAAATATGCTCCAGCCTCTCCTTGGCTTCACTTTGGCCCATTAAATTTAGGTATTCTCTCAGCATTTGAATTATCTTGAGAGAGAGAAAAAAACAAGAAAACAGAGATCTTTAAAAAAAAAAAAAAAAACATATTTTCACATCAGCATAAATCTCTTCTATTAACCCAACCTTGAAAAAACTGTGGTAATACTGACTGCATCCATCTAAAATGTGTAATAATTTAGCAGTAATGCAGCTAACCTGAGTGACCTCTCCTCTTAGGGTCTCTAAACTCCGTGAATCTCCCTCCTGCAGAATGTTCAGCTTGGAGCGTGCCAGGTGAAGTGGGGTCCTGCCCGCTCGATCTAGGGCATCCACCCGTGCTCCTAAATAAAAAACTATTGTTAAAAACAAATAGCCCTAAAGAAAATAATGTTTATATCACTTCGATTAGATTTTTCCCGTTGTGTAAACTTTGTGAAATACAGGTGTTTGTAAATCAGGTTTGCGATTTCTATATACACTGAAATCTCCTGCATCACAGATTCATCAGAATCGTACCTCCTCTGAGCAGTGTGGTGATTACAGGCACATGGTTGGTACAGGCCGCTAAAGACACACAGCAAGGAATTGGTATGTAAAACCAGTGTTTTGACAGCTGATGTCAGTCAGTCAGTCATACATACATACAGTCTGTTAGACAGACATACAGACAGACAGATAGCATTTGGTATATTTCTTACCGAGATGGAGAGGGGTGTTTCCCAGACTATCTCGCTGGTTGGGGTCAGCACCGTAACTCAGGAGCAGTTGCACTACAGCCACAATACAAATCATGTCAAATATACAGTTGTAAGAAATACAGGATAGTTTAGAAGAATATGAATTAGCAGTAACACAATGCCTTGTAAGGGTCAAACAACAACACAGGAGAACAATAAAATATAATTGATAAAACAAAAGCATGGCTACAGAGCATTGCTAGGTAGATTAAAATAACAAATTGCAAGAGACAAAATACACCAGAAATGCAATTTTCTAATAGTCAATAAGCCTTTTATAATATAATAAAGTTACTCTAGTATGTTAAATTGGTTAAATAGGAGCAATGCATCAAAGTGCAGATAGCACAGATATTGATAATATACTAGATTTAGGATCATTCAGTACTTTAACTGCACTGTGTAAACTGACCAGCAGGTCAATATTACAGACATCCGCTGGTTAGCACAAGCAAGTGAAAAACCTACCAATACTCTCATTGCCATTACAGGAGGAAAAATGGAGTGCTGTCCTTCCCTTGTCATCTGCGGCACAGGGATCTATATCTTCTTGAAGGAGCTTTCGCACTAGAAGAACACAATTAAAACTGATCCCATTAACATAATGTTTGATTGGTTTTTGGAAAACATAATTGTACAAAAACATAATAGTAGTCACCAAAGCACTATAGCCATACCTGTATCTATGTCATTCCCATTGGCTGCTTCTCGCAGTCTTCTCATAGCTGTAGAGTTTATGCAAAGCAAGTAACAAGAAGAAGAGAAGTGGGACGATAAGTATTATTTTCATGGTCAGAACAGTGGAACACTTTATTGCAACATTCAGTACAGTTTAAAACTTCTCGTGAGCATATCACTGAAAGTGTAATGTGTTCGTAATACTTTTCTCACCATACATATCTTTTCCAATGGGACCAACGTTTCGCACGATCCTGTTATGTCGCCTTGCTCTGCCGCCTGTCATCTTGCCAAGCTTACTAGTGAATCCAGCACCAGATTCAGCTCGACGTGGCTCCCACAACAAGTGCAGGTAACGAAGTTCTTGTTCGGCTCTCTGTCCAGGTCTACCCAAAAACACGCTGCTTTCCCCGGTCCTATTTATCTCTAATCCAACATTGGGTGCCACTGCCAGGGCTACCGTTTCCACGGTATTCCTCGGTGACTCACCTACGCCGTCTTTCTCATTCTGTTTTGTTTCCACGATGTACTCCCCCTCCGAGCTGGACGGGTCATTGTCTGAAGATGCACCGACTATTTCGCTCCACTCGTCCATATTTACCGCGACATATAAAGGCTCTGTTGCATATGTTTTCTACTCTTGCAAATTTAAAAAGGAAATACAATTCGTCAATAATGGCAGGGGTGAACTTTGAATATAGCATTTCCTGTCTAGCGCCATAGTATGTCATCACATTATACACTCCTTTTGGATCGTAACATTCTGGTTAATTTAGATAGTTTAAAATCAAGATGCATTACCTCAAAGGACCAAAATGTCACCTATTTCACATTTTACATTTCCATCGAATATATGTAGTAAAAGGCACACCCATTGTACAGTCAACTACGTCTGAAACAGTAGGACCAATGAGATTGAACGATGTTAATTTGGTCCTCGCCAATAGAATGATCGCTACCCGGCAACCAATTAGACAGTCCCTTCGACAACGTTGTGCATACTTTACATTTAAAGCTATATCAAATGTATATACAGTAAATCATATTATGTATGTTACATTTATATGTTTATGTAAAATAGGCATGATGATACATATATCTTTAACAGTCAAACTAAATATAACATTTGAGCCAAATATACATAGTATAAAAATAAATAGTGCATATCAATATTCTATATGAAAATCAACCCACCACCTAAATTAGGTAAATACAGATTTGGTTCACATATTGTTTCATCTTGTTATCACATGTAGGTAATGTACAACTCACAAGGAACCAGGTAAAACTCCATTAGTGGTTTTTCAACCTAAATATTTGGCATTATGTGTGGGATTATTATCATGTATAACAGAGGTAGTTTGAGGGACAAAGGAAGTTTGATGATAGGAATCATTGACTGACGCTAAAACAATCAGAAGTCGAGCTTCAATCCTGAGGTCACAGATGCTCCAGCTCGCCTGAGGTATTCAGGGAATGAAGTGTCGGCCTTTGTTGAATCAGAGTCCTGCTCAGTAAGCATTAACCCAGCATCACGAGCATGTTGCCATAGCTGACTGTTGCCGAAAACACCCTGCTTATTCAGGTAACTTTGTCGACAAAACAGAGGTGGCCTGTGGTGGGTCAGGGATAACCGGAAACAGGATTCTAAAAGAAAATATTAAGATGACGTTACATAGGACCTACTTCCTCTGATAATCACAAAATGCATGTGTAATGTAGAATAAGAATTTGGCAATATTCCATGTGTAAATCCTTTATTCCTGAGTAGAATGTGTGTGGCCACCACCACAAACATTCTAGTACTGGGACTTTGTGCAAAACATGCACACACACACAAAGGGCCTCATGTAAATATTTTAGTACACATTTAAGGTGTAATTTTGTCACACTTTGCACATGTAAACATGGCATTGTATGTACTAACATGGCTAACGCGCTATTCTGCCTGCTGAAGGAACACAGGATCACAAATTGCGCTTGTGATCCTCCTATGCATGCATATGCATTTATAGGAGTTTGCTGTTAAAATAAATGTTTACTCCACTTCTTTCATTTAAATTTTAGTCGCCCAAACATAATTATTTTGCGTTAGAATTTTGCCCGTTATCTATAGGTTTGACAATACCTATAGACAAGTAGGCTATTTATAAATAGGTCTACTTTATGATCATTAGGTCTGTCACGATAACTATTTTTGTTGGCCGTTATATTGTCGCAGAAATAATTGCGATAAACGATAATATTGTCAGAATCATGAAACATTGTTGTTCCACCTATTGTCATGTGAAATCAATAGTTTGTTCTGATTTAGTATGTACAAGTTTAGTACGTCCAATGTAAAATCTGCTATATGCCATCTGGCTGCGCTCACATTTATGCTGCGCTTGCTAACGTACTGTAGCGGCTGGATCACTACAGTACGTACACGAGGCCCATACAGTATACCCTTTAAGAGACTGCGGTCTAGACAGTCAATATGTATATTACCTTACGCAAGGTTCTAGCTCCATTGAACCTACCTGCATAGAAGGCCCTGAGATCCATCTGGAGACAATGCTCCAGAAATCGACGGAGGGGTTGGGTGTGGGAAATAGGACTGTCCCACTCTGTCAGGAAGTCCTCAATAATATGATGCACTGCCTTGGGCCGCGGTAATGGCCAACCAGTGGGCCGGTGCCTCATGTCCTTGTCTGGTGATACGATTAACACATTAATCTAGACCACCAGTCGCATGCAAGCATGCAAGCTATGAATCACATATTTATGCAAATGTAGTCGCACATGTAAACACCACTCTGTCTCATACTGAGTAGATATTCTATGTATTCCTCTTGATTGTGTTATAATTCCTCCAGGACCTCGAAATTCTGTCCCAGCAAGCTTGCAAGCACAACTGTGTGAGTGCAGTAGGAGCAGCCCTCTAGGAAGTTTGTAACCAAGACAATAACAGATTGGTGCAAACCAGCAGGAGTGTAAGCCCCTCCCTGTCCTTGAGACAACCTTTTTGCATACTTTGTTGTATTTTATAAGAAGCTGCAGTGCAAATTCAGGATTCTGGAGATACTATAACACGATCAATGAGATGATCACGATCAACAAAAAAAAAAAGAATACACAAATAAATAAATAAATAAAGAAAAATTCTGTGCCCACCAGTAGGAAATGTGTCATAATAGTACAGAACTGGGTGCAGGAAGTTGGACTTCCAGGCTCGGGTCCACTCTGATTCTGCTCTAGCAGGCCCAAGAGAGTCCGTCCGATTCAGGCCATACTGCATGACCAGCACAAGCAGTCCATGTTTAGGGACCCCGTGTCCTGACAGAGAGCAGAACTGAGGCAGGGCCTGGATGGGGAACTCCTCTAAATACTCACACCGAGAGCTGAGAGGGAGAGGGAGAGGGACGCTGAGATATTATTGACATACGAAGCAGCAGGAATCGCACCTTCTTCTGTCAGTGTACAATTTACATTCATTTGTTTATATGAGATTTGTCATTCTGTCTTCTGTCCCCACAAACATGTTTAGTTCACAAATAAACTGCAGTTTTGTGTCACTCCTTCATTGGACCATGGTGTCTACAATAGTATACAGTCAGATATACAAATATCTACAGAAACGTAGTAGGTTTTAAAAGGGTTTCATTTACTTATTTGTTCTGGCATGTCCGTTGCCCTGTTTGTCGTATATGGTGGCTCAATAATACAATTTGTCAGTATTTCATTACCTTTTGGTCAGAATCAACTGATAAGTATGGAAAATATTGGAAAATGGGGTCCACGTCAAACATGTTTTGGGCGGAACAACATATTTCATGGAGTCAGGTTGTGTCACATGCACCCACCCATGAAGAAGTATGACATCTCCAAGCACCCCAAACATTTGGTAGGTGCCAGAGGCCTCGTTGACCCGCTTCAATATCCAGGACAGCAACTGAGTAGTCAACAGTGTTGTCGATGGCCACGGGATACTATGGTAACGAAGCTCAAGTACGCGGTGCACAGCTCGGACTGTGGAAATAAAGTGGAGTCCATTTAGCCAAAGACTGGATACAGTAGACATATCTACTTTAAATGATAATAGCCTTTAATTGATGTTATTAGAAAATGTGTCATTTTTGTTGATTGGTCTTGGAACCTTACCGGTGTAACGGAAACCATGGATGAACCCCCCAGCAGACAAGCGGTAGTCTCTGGAGTGGGCAGCGGTGCCCAGCACAAACATGCCAGGGGTGCCCCGTCCCTCATACCAGGCCGTTACCCCAGGCAACCGCCCTCTGGCACCCTCACTGCTTGGCGGCCGGGCAGACCTTGGAAGATTATCAGACGAATGAGAGTGAATGCTGTTTTTAAAATGTGATAATACTAAGGGTATTTCTTCCAAAGAGCTAAAGCCCCCACACCCAGTAATTGTAAGATGACTGTTAACAAAAAAAAGAAAACAACAAAAAACAATATTCCTCCGCCGCCCCACACATCGAAACACATTGTGAAGCAAAGCATAGTATTACGGCTTTATTGTTGTGAGCGGTGTTCGGCACTTTGTTTATGTTGTTATTTACGGAGCCAGGGCTGTGTAGAAGTACCAGATATTTGGTGAATTTGACTAAATGTGTATTAGTTTTACAATTATCTTACAATAGCTGACTTTAACTTTTTAATACGGTGCCTAAAAATGTTATGCTCACCATCTCCAAAATTATTTTAATAACGCGCAAACTATTATCTTTATAACGTGTGCTTTTTAACTAATAAGAAATACAATATATTGTATTAATTATACGATAACAATGTTTGAATCTTCCTTTAACATAATAACACATAACCAATGTAAACATCACCGAAACGTCACGTCTGCACTGATATTTCTACCGTACCCGTCAAAAATGCTGTAGTTGAAGCGGAAGCCGAGGCAGCGGATGATGCGGTGGTACGGCTGCCTCAGCGAGAAGTTGTCGCTGTGGTACACAGGAAGGTTGGCCGCCGTCACCCTGGAGACGTTCCTGCCCTCCTGTTCCTCCAGCAGCTCTGCCAGGGTGAGGTACAACTGGCCCGTCTTCTCCGACCCACCACCTCTCCTCCTGCTCCCCTGCTCCTCCTCCTCCCTTCGTCTCACCACGGCGATGTCCTCGAGACCTCCCTCCACCAGGCCATCTAGGGACTTCAGCTGGTATGTGTCTAGCAGCTCATTGTTCACAGCTCTGAAGCACAACAGGTCAAGCTGTAGATTCACATGCTAACGAGCATGCTCTTTTTTCAATTATATTAAAGGCAGGGTCAGTCATTCTGCAGAACGCTTGCTGAATTTGAGCTCAAATCAAAACAAACTCCCTCAGAAGCTCCGCCACGCACACATTGCGATGCCAAGTGGCATTCTTGTCTGTTTCTGTTTCTTTCTTGCTTCTATTTACGGAGCCAGGGCTGTGCAGAAGTACTGGATTACTCTTTCAGCACTCACAGAGAACGTAATCTAGCAACATGCGAGAAGATATGTAGTGAATATGTCAAAAAAGTGTGTTATCTTATAATTAGCTAGCAATAGCTGACTATACCTTTACATGTATAACAAGAGTTACATTTAAATGATATTACAAAAAAAAAACATGAACAACTAGAGGCCAGTCGGCTCTGCTTAGGCTGAGTAGTATCAAAATATATATATTCATGTTTGACCCGACTTTGGCTAACTTCTCTCCTCCTCCTGAATTATGTATCCTTAAATAAATATTTGATCCAGCTCAATAATACATTTTATGAACTCATCCTGGGTCAATGGCAGATAGTTTTACGAAAAGTAATCTGTAACTTTGAGAATTCCAACGAACAGACAAACAAACAGAGAAACCAAGGTGAAAACATTGCCTCCGTGAGGTAATAACTAAATTACTAACAGTACCTGAGGTCCCCAACATAATGAGTCTGCCAAGCCAATCGAACAGGGCTGGGGCTGTAGAGATGGATTCGGCTTGCTCTACCCAAGATACTCTGGGCTGTTTCGAAAGCAGAGTTGCCTTTGCCCAGAATCAATATGGCCTGATTCTTGTAGTCTTCTGGATCTACTGAGATGGACTCATAACCCTCAACCAGCTCTGAACCAATAAACTCAACTTTCTGAGGGTCCCATAACCCGGTGGACACAAGAAGGACCCTAAAAAAAGACAAATAAATGGAGAGATCAAATAGAAACAATAGATGGTTAATAACTTTTGTATCAAGCACTAAATTATTCTATACCTGCAGGTGTATTCTGCTCCAAGCTGATCCGTCAATATATAATGTCTGCCTGTAGAAGACTGTGATGCCCTGACCTTCCCAATGTCCACACCATAGTGAACTGTGAGCCCCAACTCCTTCACAAACAAGTTGAGGTAGCGGGGATAGGCGTCAGCTTCTGGGTAGAGGTCCTGACTGACACGCTGGAACAGAAGGTCAGCTCTGTCACTTAACAGGGAGTTCCAATCATGTCGCAGATTAAACTCTCGGTTCCGCCTGCCTGTGTAGATCTTGTTGATGCTAATGAGCTTTCGGTGCCTCGGATATCTTCGTAAAGGAAACAGAGAACAGAAAAACACAAACGTCAAAGATTGTTATCATATTAATCTAAAAACAACAAACCAATTATTTCTGCTTCAGTGTTATTGCTGAAATACAAATCATATTATTTGTCACTGTCAGCAGACCTTGTTATTTATGCAATCGTTTAATAAATCGCATGTTCTGCCACTGTACTATCCATCAGTAAACACACAAGCTTTGGTTTTACTGGGGCTTGGAAATGCCAAGTAATATCCTGTAATAGGTTTTCCCATGCAGGGATGTTGAACCCACATGTATGTTTCTGTTGAATGGATAATAATACATTTGGCATGGCAGAGTGGCACTTACATGTTAAAGAAACTGCCTGGTCCAGAGTTCCTCTCTAAGATGATGTAGTCTCTCTGAGCTTTTGAGAGGTAGTGGCCCATTTGCAGACCTGCAGGCCCAGCTCCAAGCACACAGTAGTCATGGTGTCCAGATCTGTTCAGGTGGCGTGTGTGAGCAGAACACTGGACAAAGCCAATCAGGACCGACAATAGTAGAAGGAGGCTGAAACCCATAACCTGTGGGACATACCAAGTGTGATGGTGGGTAACAGCGAGTCTCAAATTCCATTAATTTTGGATTATTTGAAAATCTATGACTTGCCTGATTTATATGTAAATAAGATAATTACGTCGTGGCAGAGACACTGCATGTACAATCGCTACAATCATCAATTTTGGATCTTTAAATTTGAACGCAAATGTAATGCAAAATGTATAAACGATATTACATTATTCATAATGTACAAGCAGTATTCACAATAGTGTATGATCAAATGCAGCAATCCACATCACTTTAGTAAATAAACATAGTTTATTCATCAAAATATTAATTAATATAGCCTATATAAATTGTTATTATTATCTTGATTGGATTTATTGCATGGCTACGCTTTATAAGAACATGTGATATAATATAGAAAACCCCAAACAAAGTAGCTATAAACAGTTAATTAGAAAAAGATACTCAGCATAGCCAGTGTGGACTAACTCCATGTTCCTCTGAAATGTATAGCCGACATCAGTCGATGTTATGGTATATAGCCCATAGCCTAGGCTACGAAGGGGCTGCCATCGCCCGCAGAAGCAGATGTGTAGGCTAAAACTACCACATAAACTATGTAAACAGTAACATTACCTCATACTTCAATTGACCCGTCGCACAAAATCCAGTTGTTTTGCATTTGGCTGTGGAACGCCATCTACCAGGAAAGCTACATCTTGTTATTTTGTTACATTTCATAAGGCGTAATTCGTAGCCACTCTCAACAAAAATCTTCTGGCTCAAGGCTTCCCCCTGGCGGATACAAACACGAATGAATGCCTGCGTGCAAAATAAGGGGCGTGGTTTTAGAATAGAACATAATTGAATAGACTAGAGAATATCATAGAACAAAACAGAAAATAATTTACTTTTCTGTACATAATGTGAACATTTGAACGCCTTTGAACAGAAAGCAAGACACCATAATATACATTTGTAGTTTGCCATGAGCACCAAAGCAGAAGGTAATATCTCTACATTCTAGTTATTAACAATAAAAATGCAGTTTTACCTCAGTCTGACTAAACCATCTTTTAGAATCTCAAATTTCTTCTTTTCAGTTTTTTTTTGTAGTCTGATGACCTGCAGCAGATCTGTAAGAAGGTTCCAGAACACTTTCTTACCAGCTCTTTGAGAACCAAAGAGTTTAGACAGATCAGATGCATTTTCTCTGTTGTTGGAGGGAAATTGTCCTCTACATTTAACGCAACGATATTCATATATGTAAAATTAACATGTTTCTCTTATGGTGTAGCAATGACAGTGGTTGTCAAAGTTTGACAACCACTGTAAAGGACAATAAGTGCCTCTATCTGCTAATGAGAGTCAAACAAAAGATCTGTGTGTGACCAAGCATTTTTGTGCCTTGTCATTATTTAATCTGCATCTCTTATCTCTCACTGGCAAATCTGCCTTGTAATGTTAAGCACCATGGCCATGGCTGAAACCATGTGTCAGCAATCACACTTCCTATGTGATTTAGCAAACAGTGTTATGATAGGAGAGCCAGATGTATATAAGAGAAAGGACAGCAGCTCTAGGAACAACAGAAAGCTGTCACCGCTTCAAGGAGAAAGCTCAAGTCGACAATCTTCACAGGTAAAAACTGTTATTTAAACTTTCCTGTATAGAACTAAATTTAGTCAAATATATTTAACTAAATATGGTTATTCATATTTTAGAAATGGAGACCATGAGGAGTGCAAGGGGAAATGAAACAGGCACTGTTGGCAGGTACAAAACTTTTCTCAAAACATGTCAAATAGATTTGAAGGCCTTCTTGCGCTGCATTTTGTAAATTATAAAACTTATCTTATAAAAGCTTTTATTATAATGCACGTTATGTTGTTGATCTTTCCTCAGAGATTTATCAGAGCAGATTAAGGCAGCCACTAAGGAGAACCACGTCAGAGCAGAAAACACACAACTCATGTTGAGTTACCAGAAGGGACAGATTACTCTAACACAATATAAGGTATTGTATGTGTAATATACATTGACTTTAAGAAATCTATAGTAAAGTGAGCTTTGTTATAATGTTCCCAAATGTAAAAGTTGATAAACATATCTATGGGATTATGTTGTGATTCTATGGCAGGCGCTGTTGTGCTCCCTCTACGAGATCTACAAAGCTCTGGAAGAAGAATTGGACAGAAATGCCTCACATCCAGGTGTCGCACCCATATACTTCCCACAGGAGCTTGCACGAGTGGAGTCCATTGAAAATGACCTGGAATACCTCTTGGGATCAGAATGGAGGAAGAAAGTAATCATTCCTGCAGCCACACAGAGATACGTGCAAAGACTTCGGAAGGTGAGGATGTCAAACAATAAAATAAAAAAGATCCATATTGAGACTATGCCTATCATCTAATGTAATTTACACTTCAAATGTCTGTTACAGGTTGGTCGAGATAACCCAGAGCTGCTAGTGGCAAATGCCTACACGCGGTACCTAGGTGATCTCTCAGGAGGACAAGTGCTGAGGAAAATTACCCAGAAATCCCTGGGATTAAGTGGAGAAAAGGGGATGTCCTTCTTCGTGTTCCCTGGTGTTACAAGCTACAATGGCTTCAAGCAGCTGTACAGAAGCAGGATGAATAGCATTGAGCTAACAGATAAGCAGAGGCAGGCGGTTCTTGATGAGGCTGTCGCTGCCTTCGAATTAAACATCCAGGTAAGGGGATTCAATACATTAGTAGGCTATTTCATGTTTTTCTTTCTACTGGCCATGGTCATTTTGACCCCATAGTCAAAACATTTGTCAAATAATATCCTAAGAAATTCCTAAACCTGTTAAAATTAATGTTTTAAAAACATTTATTAAATATAATATTGTTCTCCAGTCACCCCAGCACTATTTTAAAGTGTTACTGCACCCTGGTTCGGAGCCTGACTCCATCCACTACAACTTTGAAAAATGCATCAAGGAGCTGAGTGAGGGGGCTCAGGGGAGGGCCTGAGAGGGGGACCCATCAAATTAGAATTTGATGACATAAGTGTACTGGTGAAAACCAGTCAGGTCCTGGGGTGATTATGAACAGATTTGACATGTAGTTCTGTTTTCAGCCCATATAATGCCAGGAATGTTGTCAATATTAATACCGGCATTGATGTGTCTCATCACAGATCAATCCTATTTCTTTGTTGACAGCTCAAAAAAAAAAAATACACATTTTAGGTTATACGTTAAAATAGATTCAAGTGTATATTACATTGATTTAAAATGTTGACTGAAATACAAAGTGAAAAAACTAACTGGATTAATCTGGAAAGCAGCAAATTGGGGAAGTGATTCCAGCTAATAGAAATCGTGTCAGAGTAAGCATGTTTCTGATTCACTGTACGTTTCATCCACCAGGTCTTTGATGACTTGCAGAAAATGTTGAGTCTCACAACGGAAACAACCCAACAACCCACCAATGCCATCAACTTCCCAGCTAACATGATCCCATACTCACCCATAATGCAGTTCACCATGGGCATTTGTATGGCTTTGGTCACTGTTGGAATGGGAATGTATATTTTCTAACTTTTAAAAGCACGTCTCTACACTATACCATATTGTAATCTCTTTTTATACTGTATTAATTTCATTAGCATATTTCATACACTTTAGTAACCTTAGAACAATATGGTAGACCTGAAATGAGTAATAAAAACCATACAAAAGTTTATATTTAACCTTAAATTGTTTTATCGTGTTAGTGCATGTACTTTATAATGGAACCAACCCCATTATTCTGGTATAAATACTTCATCTGTGCTACAGACTTAATAAACCACAGTAACAAACAAATCTTGCTATTATTTCAAGCATTTTAATTATTTACAGAGTAGACCACATCACTTATAAGTCATCATAAACCTTTTACACAACTGACAAGTTAAATGTCTAACAACTCTCCATCCAACCCCAGGAATTAATTAGTTTCCACCCAAAAACCCACAAAACATCTGTTGCATAACCTGATATACCCAAATAGACAGTTACAGTCTTGAATCTGGATCCAAATAGATTCCAGTGGCATGTTGGCAAAAAGAAAAAAAAAAAAAGAAATTGTAATCGAGGTCAGATTTTCTTTTTGAGAAAAAAAAAGAAAAAAAAGAGTGGCGTGAAATAGGCACATTTACATTGAACAATTTACATCAACATCCAAATTAAATCTAAGAGGAAGAGCGTGCATATCTCTACTTGACTCTGTACAGGACCTTCCTTTGCATTCGGTGCTGTAGCTCTCCCCTCCTCATCATCAGGTGGAGCACTTTGTAGATGGCATGTTCTGGATATTTCTGTGAATTGGTACATGGGGGGTGTTTAGAGTGTTATCTCAAAGGGAATTTATCTGGATCTAACTAGAAAAGTACAGGTTCATGACACATGGACCACCCAGTGTAAAATACATGTAATTCACTTCTACCCAATTCAAGTGCAAAGATGACTTTGTATAGCTTTAGTACAAGTAGATTCATCTTTGCGCTAAACCGTGTGTGCATAATAACGTATGCAATACAAGCGGTTGAAACTGACCTGTTTGGTAAAGTCTTGGATGATGCTGTGTTCAGACACTTGGGAGCCAATAGCAAAGCGCCTCTTCAGTTGCTTTTCGATTCGCGAGATCATCTCCTGGTCCTCCTGGGTGGTGAAGCCCTCCACACCTGCACACAACAATGACCACACATTGCTCTTAAAGGCCTCCAGTGATAAACTCATGGAAATCAAGCAGATAACATTATCTTTCAAGTACAGTGGATGCTAATCTTATGTTTACATTAAAAGTGACATAGCTCCAACCCAATAGTGTTTTTGCTGTAGACACAGACAATAAAAGGTAAAGTCAGGTGTTAACAGCTGCCCCTACACAAAAGGTATCACATACCAGAGAGGCCTCCAGAGAGGGCAGCGTCCAGAGTGGACACCTGGAAGAGTCGGAGCGCTTCATCTACCTCTTCCTCACCAGCCACAGCCTGCAGCTTCATCTTGGCCAGAGACTCAGAGATGCGCACCACAGCCTCCAGCTGCCTGTAGGGGGCACAGGAGGGGTTAAATGTTAAGTTTGGAGAGTTGTGTGTTCCTATGAACAGGTACTATTGACCAATTGATGGAAGTGAAACCGAAACCATGAGTTTGTTTTTACTTGTCAGCACTACATTCTGTGCACCCACTGACACACCTGACAGTGATGGGTATGGAGGGTCTTTTGTCGCTCTCCCTCTCGTGCTCCCTCGCGCCGCTCCTCATCACCACATAGCGGTTCTTTAGCTTCTCAGCCGCCGCAGCAGAGAGGCGAGGACCGCATTTACTGTGTGGGAGAAGAAACACAAACATTCAACAGCGGAAACAAATAACTTGGAGGACTACACAAAGTTTAAGGGGTTATCTAAATGTGAGCACTGTAAGAAAGGGTCACAATAAAGTACACAATAAATAAAAACAATATGGCGGCGTTGAGTTGTATCCAAACACAACTAATATGATTGCTGCTGAAAGTAGATCCTCTTCAATTTTATGGAAACTTTTAGTGAAATCGCACGTTATGCTACGATATTATGTAAAGGTGATCACCCCAAACCATCCTATAAGCTTATAAAATACAGTGCAATTACATTATGGTCACACACTAAACACCACTTGCATATGATTATTCCACATGAAACTAAAATACTCAGGCTACTCACGTTCTGGCATAAGCAATGTACTTCTTAAATGTGGCCAGCGGGATTTCCCCCTCCACACCCTCAGTCTGTGTTTGAGCACTCAGGTGGACATTCATCACGTGACGAGCCAACGTCTGGAGATAGAGAAAGAGAGGAAAAAAAAAAAAAAGATAAGGCTGGTTCTCTCAAGGGTAAAAACAAGATTAATTAAAAGACATTTAATGTACAGTATATCATGAGGTTAAACTGAGCAACTCAGCCCCCCGTTTAAAGACGTACATGGATCTGATAGTGCACGGCTTTACCCGATAAACCTGCTTGAAGGTAAACAGAGGAATCAAACCAGCAAGCCTTGGACATTACAAACTTACTTCTCTAATCATCTTGCTGCCGTGTTAACTTGTCTTTAACTAGCCCAGCCCATAGACACGTGCTCACCATGTCTCTCTGCTGGTCGTGCTGGTCTTTGATGATGAAGATCATGTCGAAGCGGGACAAGATGGTGGGCATGAAGTCAATGTTGTCCTCCCCCTTCGTGTCGTCCCAGCGGCCAAACACGGAGTTGGCTGCTGCCAGCACAGAGCAGCGGGAGTTCAGGGTGGTGGTGATGCCAGCCTGGGGGGGGGCGCCAGAGGGTCATCGTGACAGATAGCCTCACCAATAAGTGCATACAGATAAATACAGGGCTGCCTTCAAGACAATGTTTACAACTTTCAAACCTAAAAAAAATACAATCACATAACCAGCGAGAAAAAAAATACTAGTGGCAACAAACCTAACGCCCATCTAGGATCTTTTCACTAGAGCGCATTTTAAACAGCAGTTCCTTGCATTGTCACACAGGCAGTCTAATATGACGCCGTGCAGCGTTTCATTGTTCTAGCACACATCTTCGAAGTACTGCAGGAACGAGAAAGAAGTACCTTAGCAATAGAGATCGTCTGCTGCTCCATGGCTTCGTGGATAGCAACTCTGTCGTCCTCTCTCATCTAGGTAGACAAAATAACGGAGGTCCATCGGCGTCACTCCCAAACACAAATCACATACACAAAGCCTCTCAAAAGCCAGCGCTGCTCGTACCTTGTCAAACTCGTCGATGCAAACGACGCCGCCGTCGGCCAGCACCATGGCCCCGCCCTCCATGATGAAGCCACGTGTGTGCGGGTCCCTCAGCACAGAGGCAGTGAGACCGGCGGCACTGCTGCCTTTGCCTGAGGTGTAGACCTGACAGGGCACGTATAAACACACAAAATAAATGTACTTTCACAATGGGACATTTCCATATGGGTAGACCTGCTGTTCAAACACAAGCTTTAGCAGCACACGGTCGGCTCACCCCAATAGGTGAACACCTTTCCACAAACTTCAACAGCTGAGACTTGGCTGTTCCAGGGTCTCCCAGCATCAGCAGGTTAATGTCACCTCTGCGGGTCAAACCGTCAGGCAGTCTGAGACAGAGGAGGAGGGAGAAATTGTATTAAATGCAAGTAAATACAGGTAAACCAACTGCACAAATGCATTCAAAAACACTGAAAATACATTTTTTTTTTCTGTTTACAATACAGCTTGTTTTATCCTCATGCTGACCAAACAGTAGAGGGAATGGGACATGCCTCACAGTAAGGCCAAGCATGACATTTGACATGACACCCGTCTGTTCTCTCATCCCTTACCTCTTCCTGGAGCCTCCGAACAACAGGCATGTGATGGCCTTCTTCAGGTCATCGCTGCCATAGATGGAAGGAGCCAGGGAGCGGGCCAGCGAGCCATAGACGTTGGGGGAGGCGGCTAGAGCCCTCAGCTCCTCCTCTTCCTGTGGAGACACCGATCCAGTAGCTCCTCGCCCTGAATCAGACAAGGCATTCAAACAACCAAACATATAGGTGATGATGTTAAATGATTGATCAACAGAAAACTAACCCAATCCAAGCTGATGATATGAAAACTTGTGAATGCTTTTCATTTTAGAACATTAATACTGGACTACAAGTTAAACATAAAAAAAGCCTGATGTGGTTGAAATAACTTAATTACCATTTCATTATTTTGTACCTTAATATGGATATTTCATTATACAAATTCACACCGAATATTCTGAAATATTTTACAGATTATGAAAATGAGTGTAATTTGCAGCTCTAATTCAGACATGTCACGGCTAATACATTTAATAAACACCTTTTCTGAAAACATCATCTGAATGGCGCACTACTTCTTGACCTTGTACAACAGAATACCAGCCATCACGTGTACATCCACCACATGTCCTGTAAAGTGACGTACCTGCTCCTTCTGTGTCCACCTGGATGCCAACCACACGCAGGTAGGAGGCACGGATGCCCACGCCAGCCGACTTCTCTCTGCCTTTGGTTTTGGCGGCCGCAACTTTCTTGATAGAGTAGATGCCCATGATGGTCACCCTGTTGCCTGGAACCACACGGTCACACAGGTACCTGGGAAACGGTGGTGGACACAAGAAATAGTTACTCTGCGTTACAGTTTCAGTTAGAGCATTACTTTGTGTAACACTCATGCTCTAAAAACATTATTCCCACTAGTTACGCTTGATCATGTACAAAGTTACAGGTGCCTGCTACAATACCGGCCCTTTGTTAGTAGTTACACGCACACACGCGCACACACACACACACACACACACACACACACACACCTCTGTAATTTCTGGCAGCTTTAACATCTCTTTCCCCACCTGGAACCAACAAATCCTTGAAGGTCAAGATGTTGCGTGCGGGTTAAAGGATTACCTGTCACAGTAGAGCTGGAGGTGACGTGGCATCTCGCCATGGGGGACGGCATCAGGGGACTCCTGAAGCCGGAGGGTCTGGAAGTCGACACACACGCAGCGGTCTGGGATGATGAAGTAGGGGTCCATGGGACACTTCACGCTGCCGGTATTCTCCCTGAAGAGAGACGCGCGACAAGGGCGGGTTGGAAAATGCCGGGGGTTAACACAGAGTCGTCTACTCCTTTGAGGTAGTGCTTGTTTCATGTGCAGCGTGATAGATTTGCTGAAGCGTACTTGTTACACTTGCGTGGCAGAGCGTAACCCTGCAGTCCCGGCGGCAGCGGGATGTTGCTGATGACAGAGCGACAGCCCCGGCACTGCAGACACACCCTGGTGGCCTTGGCCCTCACCGCCGTGGCTGAGATGATGATCCCGGGAATCTTCACCAGGCGTGACACCTGCTCAGACTACGGAGGAGGAGGAGGACATATGGTGAAGTGGGATAAGAGACTGGTAATACTTGATTAGCAGGGGCAGCTCAGGAAATAAAGCAGACACTCTATAAAGGAAGAATATATAGAGAATAACCAGAGCACTGACAATTGGTTGGACATCATTAGCTAGTGCCAGCTTGCTATTAAGTAATACAATATAATAGCTTCCAAGTTAAATCTTGCCAAAAAAGCAAATATATAGTCTTTAAATCTTAAATGTCTCACATGTGAAAATGGGCTCCTGGGCTAGAAAAAATGAATACCATCAGGTACTTTTTAAATGATGTTGGACATAATATTTTGATTTTACTGCATTTACCGTGTTATGTTTTACAGGTTGTAATTCAGTCTAACTCAGGGTTCAAAGCATCTGTCCAGCATCCAGGGCAGTCTGTGAGGTCTCCTCCTCAGTGAAAACCAGCTCCTCACCTTAAGGTTGCGGATGGATGTCGGGTGAGCTTCGCTCCTCAGCAGGACCTGGATGTCTTGCACCGTCTCCTCACCTACGGGCCTCGGCCGGGTCACCTCATCGGCCACCTCCTTGGCTGCTTCCTCCAGCTGTCAATCATCCCGCCAGTAAGACGTTAGAGTAGCTTATGTGTTTTCAAAAGCATGGTTGATATACAGTAGAATATTAACACTTTGAGGCGTGATTAGTGATTGTGAAGACAAATTAGATGTTCAGTATATTATAATGTATATTGTTTTTATTTGCATAAAAAATGTATTCTCACCAGTGGCAGGTTCTCGCCAGGCACCTTGTAGAGGCAATCTGACAGGTCCTCATCAAAACTGGCGAGGTCATCCATCTCTACCTCCATCCAGTACTCACCCAAGGTGTAGTGTCGCTTCAAGTCATCCCTGTGGAAAAACAAAGGTGACAGTTAGCCAACATCGGTCGATCTATTGTTCCATCTAGTCATACAGTAATACACAATGCTCATTGTGAAGTTCTTCACTGTACTTCCAGCATCATGGCATCAAAAGTCTGAAATGCGGTCTCTTCTCCCCACCACAGTCATCTTAAATATACGGTATAGGCATTTCGTCGTACGGTATTCCGTTTTCTGCTACATCGCAATGTTCAGCCCATTTAATTTACCTGTATTTGTACGTGAAGCCGGTGCGATCGGTTCCAACTCTGAACTGCCGGAGGAATTCACGGAACCGTTTTTTAATCTGAGACCGCTTCAATCCGCTATCATCGGCCCCATGTCCCTCGCCACCTCCAAAACTGTCACTGTAGTACACTCCTGGGTCGTCAAAACCAGACATAATGAACGGCGTCGATAAAAAGCTAGTTAAAAACAATAATATGTGGCACAAAGTAAGTACGCTAATTTATTTTCTCCCACGCAAAACCCTTACGATTTAATATATAAATTTCAGTGAACAATACTGCAAACGCCGAATCACTCGCGGCAAAACTTCTTTCAGCCTTTTCCCGCGAGTTGCTTTCTCCAACACCTCCCTCTATCATCTCATTGGTTGAAAGCATTTCATTGTGTTGTTATTGGTCATGCGGTAAGGAAAAAGGAGGGTCTTAAATATATGGCCGGAACTTGTAAGCACCGATGGCGCGAAAAGCACAACGGGACACCGTCTAACAGGAGGAGGAGGAGCTAGATCAGATATATTTTTCTAAACATATAACGTTTTCCTGTCTGTCTGACATGGCATTGCTGTATAGTTGTATGGGCATAACATATTGCTTTTAAATTGCATTGCTCATAAGTTTATTTATAATTCCTATTTAACCAGGATAAATCATATTTGAGAAAAACATATTATAAAAGCGTCCTGGCCCGTTTAAGATCTGGTCTAGACAGAAAAACAACCACCCAACATGTAGGCTGCAGATTCCAAAGCATATTAAATAAAACATAGCAATATTTAAATGTAATGGCGTTGTCGTGCTTTGTTTCAAACAGGTGTATTTTCATGAGAAGTTGTATTACCATGTTTGACCTGCTATAATTCAGAACTGGGTGGTTAACTTTGATGTTTTGGGTCATCAGGTTAGTTCAATATGAAATTTACCTTGGACATTGTCATGGCAAAAGTCATAAAACTCATGGCAAAAACTATCCAGTGAAGGCATCTTTAACATGGAATATAACCCTAAACCTGTATAGGCTACTCAAAATCAAGATCATATTTGTTTAGTGAAAGCTCTTTAATCATACACAAAAAGGCTAAACCACAAGTGTAACTAATAACTGTACAAAAGCAACATTTTAGGTGTTAGCATGATTATATGTTCTGTAACAGTCTGCGTGGTCTCAAGAGCAAGGTCTCCCCCACTCTGTGTCCTGTGTAATCCTCAAAGCACCACGCCATGTTTTCTGCCCGTCTGTATGAAAGCATCAACGCAGTGGTCAATGTCCTCATCTGTGTGAGCTGCGGAAATCTGCACACGGATCCTGGCTTTTCCCTTTGGTACAACTGGGTAGGAGAATCCAATCACATAGACTCCTGCAAAGAGGAAAAGTGTAAGAGGAGTTAAAAAGAATGTCACTGGTGTATCAGAGTGTACCGTTCTAATGATTGGAAAAGCAATAAACAGAAAATGTACAAACTACAGAATGAAATGTTATAGGTCTACGTATGTTTAAATTGACATTATGAACTGTACAGTATATGATTCAATCAAACTTTGATAGTTTGGGTGCACCCATTTTACGAAAGACTGTCTCCATCTACTGGTCAGTAAATGTAATGCATTTGTAATGTCAACCACTACGTGTAGTAAGAAGCTGACCAACAGAACAGACGTTCTCTATTAACTCACCAAGCTTCAGCATATCATCTGCCATCAGAGAAGCAAGACGTGCGTCTGCTAGCATCACAGGACAGATCGGGTGTGCGGCACCTCCGATGGTGAAGCCTGCCTGGGTCATCTTGTTCCTAAACCTGACAGCAGACAGATAATAAAATATACAGTACATGTATTTCATTCATTTTATAAATAATCATACAAATGTATTATACATTCTATCTATCTATCTATGCTGACAGCCACCCAGGTTGATGTCCCTTTCGCTATTAAAAATTAAGTAAAACGTTCAGTACATTTCAGTTTTACAATTGAAAAACAAAGTCACTTTGGGCATTCTGGACATGTATTCCCCACCACAGTAGAAGGAAGAAGAAGGTGATCAAAACACTAAAGCTTTTCTGCTTTAATATTAACCAGCAAACGTATTGTGTTCACAAAGCAAACTCATGAAAAGCGTATTGGTTTTGTTCCAGCGTATACTTATGTCAACATTTGCACAATTCTCCCAGCAGGCACAAAACACAATAATACAGTATAAAACCTTATCCTCAATACTTAGAAGATCCCATCTGTATTTGGTTTGAAGACATATCATATTATTTCTGTGGTTGTAGCTGTCCTTTGTTTTAAAATACATTTTCATACATACAGTTTCTCTTAAAATAAAATTTTCATACATATAGTTGCTCACAATAGTAAAAACATTAATAAAAAACATTAACACACCTGGTGTTGCGCATCTTTTACTAGGCACAAAATATAAGATAGGGGGGTGTCTCCCTGGTTACAACAAACCACAAACACTTGAAGTAATTTCCCCTGTAAAAACCCACCTCATGGTTTTGGCCGACATGCTCTGTGCAATCTCATTGGATGCAAGAAGCAGTTCCACAGCGCGAGTAGCACAGCCCACCACAGGCGGGGGGAGCGAGTTGGAGAACAGGTATGGTCTAGAACGTTGCCTCAGCAACTCAATCAGAGGTTTAGGGCCAACCGTGTAGCCACCTGACAAGACATACAGAAGAGATCTGAGGTAAAGATGAGCTGCTGCTTTGGTAGGGTGTACCTGTACATGTATGTGAGATGGCACGATACACACTGTACCTGCAGCACCTCCCAGCGCTTTTCCCAATGTGGAGTTCACAATGTGAACTTTGCTCATTACTCCCAAAAGCTCATCTGTTCCTCTACAATTGACAATACATAGTGCCATTAGTCCAGTGAGTGTCTGAAGGTTAACTGCTGTTTAATGCAAAACACAACTGTAAGTTATGGTTTTGTTGAATTTCGCTAAATGACCATAGCAGCATCAAATGCATATTTGAAGGATTTTAGTAAGTCTTTATCTCTCACCTTCCCCGGGTACCCATGAAGCCAGTGGCATGGCATTCATCGATAAAGACCATAGCTCCGTATTGCTCAGCAAGGTCACTGATTCCCTGTAAAGGAGCTACATCTCCATCCATGGAGAACACTCCATCTGTCACCACAAGGCGAATGCGAGATGACTGCAGAAAGAAACAAGGTCCTAATGATCAAGCATGAGCTCTTTCTTTGTGACAAGTAACCTTAGATAACACCTTCTGAAGTATAGGTATTACGCACATACAGAAAGTCTTGACTTTATAGATGACTGCTTACAGTACATCAAAGGGTGAGAAAATATATTCTGTTCTCTGCTATTTTAGGCCATTAAGTGTAAACACCCCAGATACTGGCAGCGCTGGTTATCTTGTGGAACAAAACTGTAAATAAATGTATGAATAATAAAGGGGAGCTCATTTTAACACCCACAGCAGCAGACTTACTTTACCTGAGCCTCTCTGAGTTTGGTTTCCAAATCGTTGAGGTCCATGTGTTTGTAGCGGAGTCTCTTGGCCCGACACAGACGGACGCCATCGATGATCGAGGCATGGTTCAGCTCATCAGACAAGACGGCATCGTCTGGACCCAACAGGACCTGGCAACGTGCAACACAATAAATCATCATCATCTCCCATATGCTTTGTTGAGTACCATTGTCTTACTGGCTGTTTTTGAAAAGCAGGGAAATGAGACTAGAAATTAAGAGGAATACACATACAGGAGTAATATGGGCATGAGCAGAAAGGGAAAAAATAAAGTAAAGGGAAGTAATGGAAAGTAAAAAAGTTTGAAGTTTGTTTGAAGACTTGGCATGGGCGAAGGACTAGCTCCAGTTTCTATATCTTAATGTACAGTACAAAGTACCTAAAGTACACACGCCTGGGCAAGAGGGTAAGTATGTCGCAGGGTTTTTCTGCCAATGCATAACTTCAATGGTGAGACTGATAGCGCTGATGAAAGTTGAATTCACCCAAAATATAAGTAAATACAAAGCTAGAAAATGATATACCTCAAACAGCCCAGCATTGGCATCAAAGCAGCTTGCATAGAGGATGCAATCCTCCCTTTCATGGAACTCTGCTAGCTTGCGCTCGAGATTTTTATGTATGTCCTGTGGCAGAGTACAAACCAAATGATGTAATCCAAAATAGATACGTGAAAGTCACATTGTGTGCGTTATACTGCTAGTAATTGAGCTGTCATACCTGTGTCCCACAGATAAATCGTACTGAGCTAAGACCAGCGCCATGCGTCTGGAGAGCGTCAATCCCTGCCTGCACCACCTCTGGGTGACTGGACAAGCCAAGGTAGTTGTTTGCGCAGAAATTCAATATGGCTGACACACAGAAGAAGAGATAAGACAATATTGTATTATCAAATACCAATGAGAGTGAAAGCAGCAAATGTGTAGTAGTTCCTGACATCAGCACATGCTTTCATGTTGAAAGTCCTTTGGCAGGAACTGACAGTGCTGCATGTATGAATGGTCTATTGAATGGCCTTGTGTGAAACTGACTGAATTCACTTTTTTGTTTACATGGACCTCTTTCTCACTTTTGTTTGTCTACTTGTTTTATGAAGGTAAATGTGTTGCATAATGTTAGATATTGAAGACATAGTGTGTGATTGTAGAATGTGATGTGAGAACTTGTAGAACAAAAATCTGAAATGTATAACGTGTATAATGAAAAAACAAAACACAGTTTGTAGAAAAATCTGAATACGTTTTCTACAAACTTTTTTTTTTTTATCTGAATTACTGTGAATACTTTCACAGAAAGTATTCACACATAAGTAAATTGATATTTATATAAATATGATTAGCTGGAAACTTGTAATCCAACATACAGTAAACACTTGTGCAACACTTTTCACAGTAAATGTGTTGCAAAACACATTTATTGCTTGTAAGGACAAGCAATAAATGTATCGGTGGTCTTGTCTTGTAAGGACAAGACTATCCTCCTCAATACCATAGGGAGAAGACAGCGGCCCAATCACCTGGGAGGAGCACCAGGAGCAACTCCACACCTACCCACAAGCATATAACTTGTGCCTCAACTAATAATACACAATACTACAGTAGTATGGAGGTCCAGGCTGCCTATCTACAGTAGAATAGAGGCTAGAGGCTCACCCTGAGGAATTTAGCACCTGCTTCTATCTCTCACTATAATATTACCCAGAAATTCTGAATCAAAAATATACGGGATGACGTGACAAATATAATATAATGTAACTTTAATGCTCATTGAACTTCACATTAGAATACAGTATCTGTACAAATCACGTGCACGTAGAGCTAGCAAGTCTTGTCTGAATGGTAGTCAGTATCGAGATTTCAAGTGTCCAGTTATAAGCTGTATATATAGAATTGTATAGTGTCAAGTCAGAGTCTGAATGGTAGTCAGTTTCGAGATTTCAAGTGTCAAGTTATAAGCTGTGTCTCAAATCGATTTGAGACACAGCTATATAGTTCTATAGTCTATCGCAATTCGCAAATATGCGTATCTTTTAGCCTACATCGCTCATAATGATTAAAAATAAACGTTTTGCACATTTCCCAATTGGATTCGAGCACGCTGCCACGTTATGTAAATTAAAACACATAAACACTCCACAAGAACTGATAATGCTATCACTACTCACTGCCACGACTGCCATTTACGTTGATCTTGGGTCCTTGCTTTGACGTGATTATTCTCTCCCCTTTCCACGTTCCAGCAGCTCGGATCGAGTCAAGTTCATTCTCCAACACCGCTCTTGCCTCCGCAATCGCGGCGTACCCCCGGTTTGAGAGTTTCTCAAACCCCCTGAATCGACTTAGAATACCACCAAGGCATATTCGAACAGACATGATATGAGACGCTGTCAATATTTGCAAACTTAATAGCGCAAAATTCAGGAAGACAGACTGCCAACCCTAGGTTGGCATTTAGCCTAGGTGGGTCTACGCATGGGTGTAACGCCGTCGACCAATCAAAATGTATGGAGCCGTTCGCCTTAACTCGGACGGTGCGTTCACTTATCTGAACCAGAACCAATATACATTTATAGTACAGAAAACGACACTCCATAAAAGAAAACACAAAATTGCTATATGCCTAGGCAGTGATTTTCATTTTTCATTGGATGGGCAGTTTGGTGATTTGGCAATTGTTGGGCAATGTTTTTCTCAACTGATTAGGCGGTAGGCCTATAATACATATCAAATAGTACCTATCTAGTAGGCTAAATATTTCTAGTCTTGTCTCTGTTATCTAGAGGCAGGTCTGGAAATTAAGGTCGCCCGCTCGACTTTGGCGAGTAGTTTACTTTTCCAGCGAATCTAATTCTAAAGCCACTAGCCTAATAGCCTACTGTACCATTACACTGTCAATATAGACTACATTTTGTATACTGTATTCGTGGGGTAACTTACTTTCAGTAAAATAAAATAAAGTAAAAAAAAAAAAATGAAAAAAGAATAATGCAATAAGCTATTCTACAGAAACATAACACGAATACTGGGAAAATACAGGCAATATAGAAATAGTTTTTAGAAACTACTGTGCGTTACTCTGTAAAAATATTTACAAGCCGGGCTAGTGGCCCAGATAGCAAAAATCATTTGGCCCAGATCCGGCCCAGAGCCTACGTAAGTTCTGGGCCGGATCTGTAAAACGGACCCGGGCCGGTGTCCTTTGGCACAACGGGCCAATACCGGTACGGGTCCGTTTTTCCAGTTCTGGACCGGCACTGG
>JAODUH010012135.1:0-28803 GCA_027564835.1 Typhlichthys subterraneus | reverse complement strand
GGGAGGATCAGGTTAAGGGGGTGTTGTTTGTTTCCATGTGAAATGTAGGTTGTAAAGCCCTTTGAGACTGCAATGTGGTTAAGGGCTATATAAATAAAATTGACTTGACGACTTGACTTAAAATCAAAGCTCCAAAAACACAAAAAATGTCTCTAAGAATTACTAAGACTGCATTTGGAGCCCGGGACGCAGCCCTTAAACAATGTCTGGTCAAGCAGTAGACCTACCTCTTGAGCAAAGACCACAGGGCAGAGCTTATCTCCAAATATTTCCTTTAACATGGACACCAGCTTCTCGTGGTGAAGGTTCTGAACCCCATAGAAGTGGTTAAAGTCCAGAAACACCACCTCTCTGGCATGAGCTGATAAGAAACTACTTATCTGTTCCAGACCCTCTCTGACCTGAAAAGACACACACACACACACACACAAAGAAACACACATGAATCTTCCAGGTAAACAGATTAAAATCAAGATATTGTGTGTGCCACACATACTGAGCAGTAGGCACGATTACACAAAAACCATCATTAGTTACAATGCTGCAAACATTTACCAACATTACACAGAACTATTACACAAAGTTTCTTCACTGACCGTGGCACTGAAAAGTCCATGGGCGAAGAATAGCTCATTTTCAGGGTCTCGTGGCTTGGTGGAGATGCGTAGGTCGAAGAAACGGATGCCAGCCTCCAGCTGGCTTGTGAAGTTCATTGTCTGAGTGGCCAGCCACTTCCTCATTAGCTTCTTGGCCACCGTGCCGAACACAGAGACAAAGTTTTGCACCGTTTCCGGCTGCTCCGGGCCTACCGGAGAAGCCTCGTCGATGTAGAAACTGAACGAGTCATGGGAACCTAGACAGGAAAGGAACTGGAATTATTGGTTTGCCTAGGCCACTACAGATGGAGGTCAGAGTTCCACTGCAGAACAGTGCCTCTTTAAATCTTAAATGCTTAGTGTATCTCCAGGACAAATCAGCAATTACAACAAAATATATGTTGCACCTTAAATACTAAACCCATTGCACAGCACATCTTAAACAGATTTACGCAATAACTAACAATTGGAATTAACAAATAGATTATGGTTATGCAAATGCTCAAATGAATGTCACTCGATGTCATAACTGACTGCAATGTTAAAAGTGAACACTGGTTTAGCTATATCATAGGGATCCTGTGGGATTAGAGAGTTGCATTCGTTGAGTTGACAAAAGTATGCAAATGATTTGAATGGTAAAATATATTTAATAAATTACAATGTGGCACTTAATGTACAGGTTATGGGCTAAAAGTCATGAAATTGAAAAACAAAACAAATATGCATATTATAGGATACTGTAGATTACTAGATTATCTACCTTCAGAAGAGTATGCTGGACAGCTCTTAATCACTGCTGATTTAGTGATTTGCAGTGATTAGATTTAGCATAAAAACTGCTGCTAAATAATGTTTTCTTTTAGCAGCTCAAAATATGAATTATATTAACAAGCACATTCATGCAACTCCTGAGAAGTGAAAATGACAAAAGCTCCATTATTACATGGAGCAATCTTGTATGTACAGTACAATGTGCTGTACTGTACATCATGCAAAAACAGTATTCTGATCAGATTACCTCTCACACACACAAACACAGAAACAAGTGCACAGCATCCTGCATTACCAGCAATACACACACCCACACACACATACTCTCTCACGCACACATGCACGTACACACACACAGACTCACACTCGCTCACTCACACACACACACAGCGAGAATGAGAGAGAGAGAGAGAGAGAAAGTGATAGAGATACAGAGAGAGAGAAACAGAGAGAGAGGGAGAGAAAGAGAGATACAGAGAGAGAGAGAGATAGAGAGAGAGATAGAGAAAGACAGAGAGAGTGAGAGAGAGAGAGAGAGCACGACATGACCTTCATCTATTCATGCTTCCGCGCAGCTCCTCACAGTGGGCCCAGAGAATGACTGTAAGCGGAGAAGACATCTGTGTCCCAGGGTGGGGCAGCACAACACACCACTACAGGGTCAGACTCTTGCCATCAGGCTCTCAGCAGCTATCATACCACAGTGACCTTAAGGAGAAGCTGACACCCCTGTTCCCACAGAGCAAGGCCGCGATGCCACACTGCAGTCATTGGAGTTTCACCAATAAATTTGTTTGATGACCCGTGAGAAGGTCCCACGATAACCTTCTATAATGTAAATACAATGTTTGTGAAAACGTTCCACAATAACATAATTTAATGTAAATAAAATGTCTGTGAGAAGGTTCCACAATAACCTACTATAATGTAAATATAATGTCTGTGAGAAGGTTCCACAATAACCTTCTATAATGTAAATAAAATGTCTGTGAGAACGTTCCACAATAACCTTCTATAATGTAAATATAATGTCTGTGAGAACGTTCCACAATAACCTTCTATAGTGTAAATACAATGTCTGAGGTTTCACGATAACCTTCTATAATGTAAATACAATGTCTGAGGTTCCACAATAACCTTCCATAATGTAAATACAATGTGAGAAGGTTCCACAATAACCTTCTCTAATGTAAATAAAATGTCTGTGCAACATTCAACACTATAGAAAGGAGCTAGATGCACACAAAGGTCAGCGCATGTGCACAGTTTGGCACCATTACTGTGAAAAAGGCTGTTAACTTCCACACAAAGGACTATAACTCTGCTTGATTGACCTTTCGCTATACCTGACATATCTGTGGATTATGATTACATAAATTTGCCCATTTTCATATAAATCATTTCCTGCATAGCAATAGCAGCACCACGTCCCAAAGGCAAAAGATTAATTTATGGTGTTGTGTGTAAACAAATTCATGTTCATATGACGACTGAATTCTTTGGGTATAACAATATCTCTGTATTGATGCAAATGTCTGTGTGCAGTACAGTGCATTTCCCCATTGTGCCTGGACGTTGAGTCATTCACCTGAAGTCGTCAGCCTCCACAGACACTGTATAACCTAATCCAGAGTGCATTATGCAATAGTGTTTGGATGAATTTTGTTGAGGTGAGCTATGCATGCCCCCCCCCCCCCCATAACGTGTATGATGAGCTCTTATTGAAATGCTTGACTACATCTATCAGACATTGTGATTTTGTAGAGCCAAGAACATCTTGGCACCGGAAACCCGAAGGAGACTTTGAAACTCCCACCACTTTGAAAAGCAATGCCTTACAGTGTGTGCGTGTGTGTGTGTGTGTGTGCGTGTGCGCGCACATGTGTTTGTCTGTGTGTATTGTATGTATATGTGCATGCAGAATGTCTGTAACAACAAAAGGTAATGTTGCTATTGTTACACCAAGAAACTCTTTCCATGGCCAACCAAGCTGACCAGAAACACATCCAGCACATCAGATAGGTGCCCTAACAATGCATATCCTCATGCACCATTTATCATCTCATGTTTGAGATAGTAGTATTGAGTATTACTCAATTTTTATCTATGTCGTCCTGTAAATTCAAATTAACCAACTTTTTAGACATTATGACCCATTCTTACTTCACTCTGTTTAGCTCAGTACAATTTATTTCATGAGTACAGTGCCGGTTCTGGACGTTCTGCTGCCCTATGACAATACATGGGAATATTGGGAATATCGGCAGTGTAAAATAAGCTTTAGCCTGTCAATGATGCAGCCTATAGTCAGCTATTGCAACCTAATTGTAAGTTGATACACTTTTTGTCAAATTCACCAAATATCTCCTCGCATTTCGCTAGCTTGCCGTTCACTTTGCGTGCTGAAAAAGTAATTCAGTACTTCTACACAGCCCTGGCTCTGTAAATAGTAACATAAACAACAACAAAGCCGGTTGTTATTAACTTCACAATGCATTTAAATGTGTGGGGCGGTGCTGCAGAGAGATATCTTTTGATTTGAGTTCGAAGTTAGCAAGCTTTCTATGATTGACCCTGCCGTTTCTATAACACATTTGTTTTATTTACAGCTTTATGCTGATCAGGGGCACACAGCCAATTGTCAAAATGCCTCAAATTAATGCTGCCCTAGGCGGCTGCCTAATCTTGCCTAATGGGAGGACTGGCCGTGCATGAGCACATTAAATGGTTTCTGAATCACGCCCATATTTGACACATATGGCTAAATTACTTGGTGAAGTAAGCCATGCTGGAGAAAGATATTTGAACTCATTAAAACAAAAGCACCTTTCAGCATTGGGTGCTCTCTCAGAAACTTCACCCCCCAAATTGGACATGCATTGTCAAGGCTGGGGTAATGTTGTGCGATGCACTCCGTTAAATGTTCCCATTTACAGAGCTGGGCTGTATAGAAACACCAGGTTTTCTTTCAGTACGCACACACAACGGACAGCTAGCAGATTGGGAGGAGATATTTTCTGAATTTGGCAGAAATGTAGTAGCTTATAATTGTTTACCTCACCTTTAAGGAAAGACAATACAGTATTGCCAAAAGCAGGAATTTTCAAATAGTGATACAAGTGGAGTCAATAACTTGATGGTAATGAAACTGAGGGTTGGTGCCTAAGGTGCTTTCTGATTAAATATCAGACAAGGTCACCGTGACCAAGGTGCTGACTGAATGAAATCATTTAAATATCACTGTAGCTAATCACACATGCATTGTACTGCTTAGGAAATATCAAGGAAAGAAGCTGCTTCAAATGACTTCAAATCCCTAACATCAATTCAATACTAGAATAAATAAAAACTGTTGAGACCCCGTCTCTGATATTTAATTATGAAGCTATTGGATCTTGAATAAGAAGAAATTCATAGTTTTTTTATTAGATATTTTATTTCATCTGCTCCTATGCCTTCTTCTAGCCTCATCCATCCCTTAAGCATTTTGACAAATTTTTCATTCAATCTATCAGCCGATCTTCCTCTGTCTGGTCTTACTGTTCTCTACCCTGTTGTTAAGAACGTCACCGCACACACACGTTATAGACTGTCATTTCCACCAAGACCAAGAGTTATTTGACTTTTAGAAATAAGATAAATGTCCTCCTGCTGGCAACTCAATTAACAGCCGCTGGTGAGTCATAGCCTGTGGAGAATCTATACTGTCTCAAAGTAAATTATGGCTGCAACTTGTAAAAGTATTAATCACTGGGTTTTGGCGAGCTGTAACTGCAGTCAAAATGTTTATGTGAAATTCTCCAAAGTACTGTATGTATTTGTATGTACCGGCTATGGAAGTAAAATTGTTATTGAAATATGTTCTACCTTGCCTTTCATGAGATAAAACATTGTGTAAGTGTAACATACATTTTTGCTAAATGTGATGCCTCTATGACATAGATATCCATATGTTATCTTAACGCTCAGATTAGCATCTGTCCATTTACCCAATTCAGCATGCGTCCTGAATGTTGATTATTAGGCTATACCCAATGCCTCATCTATATTAGAGGGATAGTGAGGCCAGAGTCCAACACCAGTGACAAAACCCAGGATGGAACACTGCTCTCCTAACTAATGCACACCCCGCTTTCCTATGCGGAGTGTAGCAGGGCTAGCAGGCTTTAGTGGATGAGCTAATTTATAGACTGACACTGCAGGCTGCATGCTGACTGTCCAGTATAACAGACCCTACAGTGAGAAAGGAACAGGAACACTCCAAACATCTTTTATAGACTGACACTGACTGTCCAGTATAACAGACCCTACAGTGAGAAAGGAAAAGGGAACACTCCAAACATCCTTACTGTCAGGTCTCCGCCCTCTCCTTGGCCACTCCCCCTGACAGCTGAGAGCCACGCATCGCTCCTCCCCCTTCCCACCAAGTACTCTTCATCACTCATGGATAAGTCTATATAGGACTCCTGTTTTCCCTCACTCTGTTGGATTGTTCTGGAACGTAACCTGTATGTTTTGCCCGTTTACCTGTTTAAAGATTAGCTTTGTTGCCAAACGTGTCTTGACCCTTGCCTGTCTGTTGCTGAATTTTTGTTTTCTGCGAATGTTCTCTCTCGGTGAGATTACACCTTAGTCTAATTAAATAAAGCATTCTGACAACTGTTCTGCACTTGGGCCCAATTCCTGCATAGTCCTGACACCTTACAGTAATAAAAATAGGTTACATTGAGGCAGAAATCTTTTTTAGCGTACCATTTGATAGGATGTCTATACAGTACCTTCAGGAACATAACGGATGCTGGTTGTTTGACAGCTGGACATTATCTTGGTTCCTATAATAGGAAATAGCTTCTCTTTGGTCTCTTCTATTTATCCGTTTGCTCTCCATATCCCAGTCTCTCATAAATTCATCCCATCGTAAAATACTTCCCCTATTCTTTTATCCATTACAACGCTCTGATTTGGACCCTTCCAGCAACTAAACCATTTATGCTCATGCACACGGGCTTAAGTGGCTTTGGAGAGATGTAGCCGAGGGGTGAATGGACACATTTCTAGAAGGCTGATCTCATGATCTCAGTAATAATGTGACAACAAAAGATGGCTCCTCTGCAATGAGATGGTTTTCATTTCTCCCTCTGGGTTATCTTAGGCTAATAGAATTGTCCTACCCTTTACTCGCTGGTCTAAGTTATAAAAGCAGAAGATATTCATTTGTAACCTGAACCTTAACCGTGAGCTGCACCATAAAGCTAATTCTAGAAGTGAGTCTGACTCCCTTAACTTAAATACCTTTTGTTAGGCATTAGCCTTTGAAGGTATATTTATTGTCCCTATACGACATGCCTTACTAAAAGCTTCAACTACTTTCGTGAAAATCATATTGACATAGGATGCCAGCAATAAATTGTGAGGTAATGACTCTTATACACGTGTTTCAGGATGTGAACAGGATGCCTGCCAGCCACATTAAAGAATTTACAATTTTTTACTGATGGTTCAGTGACAAATTAATATATTATAGAAAATGTATTAAAGTAATTCATTATTAGCTGCATGCTTATCATCATCAAGTAGTCTAAATGTCTAAAAATCCTCATCCCTGTTAACACATAAGCTCTGTCATCCCTTTGCCACAGAGGAACCAAAAATGTGTTTTCTTCTGTGTCACTCATTTCCAGGGAGCTGTTCCAGGCAGGCCAGCAAAGCCTGTTTCATGGTGACAGAGCCACAGCGAGGCAGGTTTATCTGTGGTGTTCCACCTGTGCTGCTGACCATCTATTTCCATCATTTGGAAATGCTTTTGCAGCGCCGCAGCCAAGAAAAATGTTGTACGCACAGTGAACACTAAAAATAGCCCAAAGACACACCCGGAGCCTGTCCCTCACTGAGTAGCTGGTGTCAGACTACACTTTTCCCTATCACGCCAGGGCTGTTTGCCTCTCCCCATTTCATGACCTCTATCTTTAGTCAATTGACCCTTTTCCCCTTTTCCAGTCCCTTTTAGGTTTGGTTTATTGTCCCCTATTCACTCTCTTTTATTCTGTCCATCTTGCTTTCCCTCTGATATTCTGCCCCCCCCTCCCCAATCCCTCCCTCCCCATGCTAGTACCAAAGCTGGCTAGCATCATCTGCATTGTCGAGTAGGGAGGTGTTAGTAGCCAACAATGGTACTGTAGCAAGGCAATGTCAGCCCAAATATGTCCTCAACTAACAAGCGGCATGGCATAATTATAGATCTGTGTTACAGTGTGTTAGCCTTACATAGTTTCAATGGGATTAATACAAATCTTTACTTAAACGTCAAGCAATGTGTGTAACATAACGTGAATAAGCATTTTTGTCAGGGTGGAATTAATTTCATGTTTATTTCCTGATATTTGCATTAATTGATCAATATGAGCAAGCTAGAATACTGAAAAGTGTGTATATATATATATATATATATTAGAAAAACTTGCTTGTAAGGAATATAATTCCATAGTGAATGTACTGTAAGTTGCTCCGGGTTTTGAAATATATCCTACAATAAATATGGAATGTTTTGGCCACATTTTGGCAATAACAGCTAATTAACTTGCCCATGATAGTACGGTAGTCAAAATCAGTATATTGTACAAAACCTTCGTATGAAGCTCTTTCATCTGAAACATTGTAATCATGTGAACTTTGGTTAGTTAGCTGCTTTAATGAAGATAACACCATTATATCTAACCTCTTTTGCACACCTCAGAGCACTTGTGCTGTAAATGTTTCCAGGAAACATAAATAAATAAATACATCTAGACAAGACTGACATGCAAGGGGCATATGTGTATGACACATTGCGCAACATATTTTATCACCTATAGGGAAAGGTGTGGGTTGTAGTATAGCTTCAAAATAAAACCTGTATGTGTCAGCATGCATGCATATTGTAGTCCATCCATGAGTCCCGTAAAGTCTATATACACCCATACAGTACACTGTACCAGCTATTATTCTGACAATTTATAGTTCTCACAATAAACGTACAATGCAAACATAAATATGGATTTTGTTCAACAATGGTATTAATTTATTGCTTCTCCGAACCGATGACGGGATAATAATGAGTAGGCTACAGTTGTGCAGAGCTGGCAGCCCAAAGAGAGAAGTGCATAGATTTAAGCACAACGCCATGAAGTCACACCATCAAAGCATCACCACCCCCACATAGTTCCACTATTCCAAATGACTTGGCTTGGACACCAGCCATACAAGCTGTGTTGGCTGCAAGAGTGAATGTGTTTCGCTTTGGATAATAATTTAGCGTTAAATGTAGAAACGGTTGAGAGCTGATGGTGTACAGTAGACATTAGATGGAGATAACACTCCAGCCAAAACATCTGCATCAAGAGACCCTCCCATTTATCTCTCTCTCTCTCGCTGTTTCTTCCTGAACATCTCAAACAGAGGATCAGAAGGAGTGATATGAGTTGTTGCTGCATTTAAAAACATCATAGGGATAGCTAGATGTAAGTAGACTAAATAAAGATTATTGGACAGTGTCTATTTGTCTTTCACTTAATCAAAAATAACAGTTGCCTAGATGTGAATGTAAAATAAAAAACACAATAAACTAAAAAACTGTGAAGTGAGTGTAGTGTAAGTAGGCCTACTGTAATGGCTGGTGATAGATAGGCCACCCCTCTTTGTAAAGCAACGAAATGAGCCGACATTTGGCGTTGATTGAATGTTTAGTAATAAACTCTCTGATCAGAGAGAGACAGAGAGAGAAACAGACACACAGGGATAGTGTGAAGTAATCGCAAAATGTGAATATGTCACCATTCCAACAGGGAACAATCAGTGGAACAATTCAGTTGAGATGGATTCAGAATAGACACGCGGCAGGATTTTGCCCAAGAGGCTAAACAGCTGTCTAGTAAATAGGGCTGCGTGTCAACAGCTGGCGCTGCTGTTATCTATCGCGTTGCCTTGTCTTGCTTTGCCAACACCCATAAGAAAGCTATGCGTTCGGCTTTCATGCACAAACAGCCCCGTCTCAATTGTTTGCCGTTTGGGGTCTGGAAGCAGAAACGTAAATGACCTTCAGACAGGACATGGCTGGATTATATAAAAAAACCGACACGTGGTCACCCTGCGCAACAGGTCTCACCATATTTCCAACAGTCACAGTAAACGCTGAAGAGCCCCATATAAAATGAAGCTACCAGAGCACTATGCTAAGCATAAGTAGAACTCGAAAAACCATAATTCCAATTTATTTAAATGACCCCTGGCAAAAGATAGGCTACATGTTTGCATTCCGCACGGCTTAGTCGCACATTATATCCAAATGTGTTTTACGCAGACGTGCAAAACCAAGAAAAAAAAAGGGGAATAAAAGGAAAAACGGGCACGTACCGGGGATCGCCAGGTTGGTGAGCGGAATCGTGTGCATGCTCTGCGGTAAACTTGCCATCCAGTCTGCGAAGCGCATGTCGCTTCTCCCGTGAGATGAAGCCATGCTGCCTCCGTGCCCAACAATGCGTACTGCCGGTGCCTGCTGTGTGCAGCGATCAGGTCCACTCACTAGACACACACGTCCCCCACACACACACTCTACACATACCAGCGCCACCGAGAACCAGCCCACACCCCACTGAGCGCGCACGCATGGGTGGGGAACAGTATATATTGTGGCTATATGGATGAACGGAAAGAAGGCGTTGCCTGGACCGGCTGAATGAGGAATGTGGAGAGATAACGTCCAGTTATAATGTTGGGATCTACAATTCAAGCTTGTGTTACTTTAAAACCAGAAGCGCTTCGGTGGGCTGGGCTAAGTATCTCATTATTACATGTTTGAGTGGATCATACCGGTTGCCCTTTTTATGTAAATGAAACAACAAATCAGCCTTGTGAAAACGAGATGACTCGGTGACTCGCGTTCACCGAGTCGTCAGTGGAGCTGTCCAGTTATTAGTGCTGAATCTGTGTTTCACCCACGACAGTGTAAATACATTTCCTGACAAATCCTTCTCCCATAGGCTACAGTATCTGTGGTATTGTCGTGGTGTTCAATGACTATCATATTTTGACACACACACACAAAGAGAATGATTCACTGGCACACTTGTAACATACCCCTTCTCTAGTTTGCCATGAAGCTGGGAGCCAATCAGAACAGAAGTTGGGAGCCCAGTGTACAGTAGGATACAGTAAATTGTGTGTTGGAGTTTACCTATTCAAATCGTTTTGAATAGGTAAACTTCCAATCCACTTTGGCTTCTGTAGCAATGTGCTGGATTAGCATCAACAGTGGTCACTTTCCAAATCTTTGTGTGTGATGATCCATCCTGGACGACCTGACCAAAGCCCATTTGCAGGATTATTTAGTTACATAACAGCCCTCAGGTAATAGCAGAGCCTCTCTTCAAGTGAAGAAAGCACATTAAGATTGTCAGTAAGTAAGCCCATCACCCATTTATAGAAAGCTTAAAACCAAAAGAACGACATCATACATTATTAGAGAGAATAGTATGGTAGCTATCGTCACACACGCCCCCTTTCAAAAGTGACAGGTGCCCCGTCCCTAACCCCGCCCCCATACTTCCGGTCAAGCCCCATCCGGTCTTAGTCCCGCCTCCCTACTTCCGGCCCGAGGTATGAAGCAACGCTCATACTTCAGTTTACAACTTTGAGGGGCCATGTTTGCAATCTTCACAGTTTGAAGTCTCACTGCATAGTGAGTTTTTAAAAACATTCTCGGACCAGTGTGGCCCATCCCGTGATGTCACACTACAGGGGAGGGACCACTAAACACGTGAGGCACTCATGATTGGCTATAGAAAATTCCCACGCTCAGGGACAACGCCCACCCGTGACGTCACACTACAGGGGAGGGTCAACGACCGGATGGGGATGGACATCGGGCCGGAAGTAGGGAGGCGGGACTAAGACTGGATGGGGCTGGACCGGAAGAAGGGGGCTGGACTAGGGGCGGGATTAGAGGCGGGGCACCTGTCACTTTTGAAAGGGGGCGTGTGTGACGATAGCTACCATACTATTCTCTCTATTATTGAAAGCAATCATTTGCTTTCAGACAACACAAAACAGCATGCTGGCTGACGATTTGAGAAATGAGTTAATTTCAGTTTGCTTGTCTTCCTAGTCTACCTTTGTGATGGTTTGGATTTAACACAGAACAAACAGTTTGCACATAAGGTTGTGTTTTATTTTATGTACAAAGGACAGTCAACAGAAGTTGAACAGACCATGTTACAGATTTACAGTTTTATGGCTAAATTGTCATTGCAATAAACTGAAACACTGAAGTCTGGTATCTATGCGGTTAAGGGGGGTACAGTTTAAAGAGCAATTAAAATGACTAATCATTTTCAAAATAATTCTACTTACTACATTTCTACTCTCAATTATCAATATATTCATCCTTCAATAAATAAGTATCATACAAACAATTCCTACATAATTACTACAGTATGTGAGACATATGGGCAATCTACAGTACAAGTTTCTTTTTTATTGCTAACATTTCAATAAACATTAACATAAAGCATGTTCCTACTATACTGTATGTGGATCAGTTATCCAACATGTTTATTACAAACGTGAGAAACCATCCATTCAAGTTTAATTTTATTTAGTTGGCAGACTTTTCCTAGAAGTACAAACCAACTGTAAATCATATAACAGGTCCATCTTCTTATCCCTTCACAATTCAAACCAGTGCTTCTAGATCTGCTGCATAGGCTTCAGATTGGGAGACACCTGTTGGTGAAGCAAAGAAAACAAAAACAACAATAAAAACCAGTTGCACACAAAAAATTGAAAAGTCATAGTAGAAACTACAATACCCATGGTTGCCTGCCTGCCTATAATCTATTTAGGACTGTGTGAAGTCAATCACCTCAAAGTCTGTGCCTGTGCAAGCCTTGATGTCATCTGCCGTCAGCCCTTCCCAGACCTCCACTAGAGTCAGGCCCTTGCTCTGGTCCACATCGAACACAGCCTGAGAGAAACACAAAGGCAGACTTGAGAGAAAGAGGTAGAGAAGGTAGAGAGCACAAACATGTGCCAACAAAGAGGTGTAATACAGTACACACAGTCATTAACGGTCAGTAGGAGGCACACATTGTACACAAACAAGGCACTTCTGCTTAAAGGACTGGATGAGAAAGAGTGTTTACAATGCCAAGATGATACAGGAGTACAGTGATACATTTGCCTAGTGTCAGCCTCTCTTATCTGGCAATAGAAAGGAAGTGTTAGGCTTCTCTTCCCTTTAAATATTGTTTTTATTGTTGGCTAAGCCTTAACACTTAAATATTCTGGGCTTTTCTCCCTCTTTCTTGTTTACTTACTGGTCACACACATTATGTCCATTGTCAATGGTTGCTGAAGGACTAGTAGACTACACAGTAGGTAACAGTAGTAGCAGAGTCATAGCCAAATAAACTATAAATATACTGAAATAAATCAACTGAACATTTTGTTTATAATTAATGGCCTTTTACATATTTGAAATATCTCAATTCTCAGGCTAAACTGCGCTTTTAGCAGAGGAACATTTGTTTATGTTTAAAATGTTTCAACATATTCATACAGCAGGAACAGAGAAAACCAATTTCAGATGACTGAAAGGAAAACAATCCTTTATATTCTCTCACATTTCCTTGCATGACTGCCGTGCGCACCCCTTCCCCCAACCCCACCCCACACACACACGGCAGTCTCTTTCAAGAATGGCAGTGGATGGGTGTTCCTCATTATGCACACAATGCATGTGGAATGCAAACCAGGCCGGCCATGTAAGCCAGGCCTGCTGATCGTAGCTGAGCTGGATGCTGCCTTCTCCCTTGGCAGGGTGTGACAGGCAATGCCACACTAGTGTCCCAGGGAAGCCTGTTGGAACTCGCGGCTCGTTAGAATCACACGCCGTGTGACAGGGCAGGAGACAAATCTCACTCCGATAGCAGGACGGGTGGAACGTCACAGCCACTAGCGTGGCAGCCAAATTACAGCTGCTGCTTTAAGGGATTCGCATTGGCCGATAACG
This sequence comes from Typhlichthys subterraneus, assembly GCA_027564835.1. Classification (NCBI taxonomy): domain Eukaryota; kingdom Metazoa; phylum Chordata; class Actinopteri; order Percopsiformes; family Amblyopsidae; genus Typhlichthys; species Typhlichthys subterraneus. The sequence continues at coordinate 15,390 of JAODUH010012135.1, read as the reverse complement.
TGTTCAAAAACCATGTTTGGACGATCGTTTGAGTTCATGGGTGTCGACAAAGCTTGTGTCATAATGAACACGCGCGAAGTGCTCTGGGTTAGGACATGTCAAAAGTGTTACACACAACATGAAAAAGCCCCAGGCTAATTATTTTTCAAAATGTACCAGAGACTGCATTAAATCATTGCCGTGCTATATTGAACGTTAAAATGCTGAGTAGTGAACTAATTAAAGTAGCTCACTCAGCTACGAATGAGGTACTGTCTGTAAAGGGAAGGAAGTGGGTGGGTGAGAGAGTTGGCCGTGTTCAGATGTAACTTTTGTTTTTTTAATTAAAAGCGCTGGCCTGCGCATTTTTCATGTAGAGAAAAAGAAAACTGAAAAGCGTTGAAATTCAGCGCCCATGGCGCTTATTAAAACAAATACTAAAAGTACCATATAAATAATATTGTGAATGTTGCATTTGTTGACTACTAATTACATGTCCCCTTTTATTGTCTTGGTATATAGTTTAGTTATATATTGTTATATATGAGAATAGCCGTTTAGTTATCCTACTGAATGGAAAGCCATCCCTGCTGAACCCCTTTATATAAACCTCATTGATTGATAAATAATCACAATTACTTATATGACATTTTGATTTAATGTATAAATGGGGTTTGTGCGGTGATCATAAGAAAAAATCCTGTCGCATTTAATTTGGACTTTAACACAACAACATTACTAACTCTCACAGTCACAATGTAATCAGTGATGGTGTGTAAACTGTGTATCTGTTTTTTGGCAGGCTTGAACGGCCTCAGTTTGTCATTTAAAAACAAATTAGAGCAGCTATTTTAATGACGCAGAGTGTGCATATCAGTGGGGCTTCAACTCATTAGACCAAAGCACAATCTGATTTACAGGGGTTTGCCACAAGGCTTAAGTCCCTCTGATCTCTGTTAATAGGAGATATTGGAAAACCCCTTCTTTATTTTCATGAAAGCCCAACTATGTTTTAACAGGCTTTAGTAGGCTGCCTAAACTAAACATCTTATTTAAACCATAATTTAATTCAGGCAGGGTAAGAATATATTGATTCAAATATATTGCATTACAATCAGGTTAGTACTCAATCGAGTACAAATACAATGAAGTGGATTAGGCAGCATCTTGCTCAATAGTTAGGTTTAGTTAACTCTGTGGCTCCAAACCGTGACCTTTCAAGTTGAACACCTACACCACTAAACTATCTCGCCCACATTATAATTATACATACAGGCGCTAAATAATATTAACACGTCTGTAAATGTTTAAAAACAATTATGGAATAAAAAACTAACTAAATAAATGAAAACATGTTGCCATGTTTCCCAGCCTGTTATGTCCATTTACTGACTGACAAAAACAAGAATGAGATAATACTACAATATAAAGCCCTATCTTATCTGGAGACTTTTAGAAAACTCAGATAGAATAAAACTGTTGTCTGGAGCTAGGGTGATATACACACCACTAGAGTTGAGGAGTATTTGTGTGATATACAGTATGGGGTAGGTAAAGTGTGTCTGCTGTGCTATAGCATGATAAGTCCTCACAGTGGCTCTCTTCATAAAGTCTCTCTCTCACGAACCAAAGCAGAGCGTTTCACTTACTTTATCGCTCTCATTTAACAGCCAAATATGTAGGTTTCTCATATAGTAGAAGGTTTCAGTGGTGAAGGATTCAAATAACTCTCCCAGTCAAACTAAGGGTTGCAGTTTCAGGGATAAGAAGAAGAAAACATTTGTTTGGGAAGCTTAGATGTACAGCAGATGTGTGTGATCAACCTCACTGCTATTTGTGAAGCCTGCCATTGGAGACAAGGAAAACATAGAACATAAATCAAAAGTCTGATCTAAAATAAATGAATAAATAAATAAAAAACGACAGGAAGAGAAGCTATGGAAACAGCGTTAACCTTTATAAATGTTGACAGAAATCTCTCCTAGCTTATGTTGTGCAATCACAGCAAGGGCCGGGTGAACAGCAAAGATCAAACAGGAAAGAGAGAGAGAGAGAGAGAGAGAGAGAGACCTCCAGCGGTACCTGGCGCTTGTGGGTCATGTTTCCACAGCGGGCTCCAGAGAGGCGGGAACCATCGGATGCTAACAGGGCCAAGAACACAGCAGCAGACCAGGCAACAAAGAAGTGCACCGCCGCCGCCCCCCAGAGCACCCACCCCCAGGGCTCCCACCCCACACCTCCTTTCACAGCTTGAACACCTCAGCTGCCCCCCTCCTGCTCCTTGACATATCCCATTCTCCGCCCTCCAGTCATACACCACCCCCTCTCCCAACACATTGAGTGGAGTCTAGGCTGACAGCAGTCATGTCAGTGACCTTCGCTGTCATTCAGAGTGGATACCAGGCATCATTTTGTTGGGCTGTCAGTCTGTCTGGGCCGGCCTTCAAGACGGGCAGAGTGGTAAGTTGAGTGGTAAATATTATTGTGGACAAACCAGAAGCAATGCCAGGTAAAAAGGTACATTATATCAACACTGATGACATCGTCTTTTCTCCTCATCTGGCTATATATATGGTCCCATGATGACTTGATATGATTTTCCATATATTGTTCTGGGTCTGGCTAATTGTATTTAAATCAGCTAGCTGAGGCTAACCAGCGCAGCTCACTGTAACAACGCTCTGTGTTGTCTGGGTTCCATCCTGGGGGCGCTGCTAAAATCAACGGTGGTCCATTATTCCCAGCGACTAATGAGCCGATGCCGTGTGCGGTATGTATCATCACACATGACATTACATGTAACATCGAGCGTGATACATTTCACATTGCATGTGTAATGGTAACTGACAATGCATGTACCGTCACAAATGTATCGTGACAGTGAAGAACTATGGTACCATATTACAATGATTATCATGAAGAAAGACTAAATCCAAACCATGAGGACAAAAAAAAAAAAGAAATCAATACTCAGGCTTCTGATAGAAATAGGCAGATTGGATTAGGGTTAACCGAATGAATGCAATTTCCATCTACCCATGAGGCTCTATTGTATCACCGCATCCATCAGTCACTGTATTTGTGTGAGACACACAGAGAAAATCTCTTAGAAGTCAGGCCCGGACACTCCACAATTTAACATATGAGGTTTGGCTTTCAGTTAGTCAAACCCAGTCAGCAAAGTACGACGAAAAATAAACTTGTTGACAAAAGGAAAAAAAAAAAAGGTCAAACGAAACGAAATACGATCCAAGACTGTATAAAAGGTAGCACGGCAGCCTTGTATGCTGTTAGGCTAAGATAATACCGAATATACATTTACTATGTCAATCTAATAGCAGTGATTATTATACTTGTATTTTGCGTTGCTTATCAAGCTTTCAGGAACTGCCACAATGGTGACACAAATCCTGTGGTGCTGATGAAAGCTGAATTAGTTATACGTGATTCAGAAAGCCTAAGATTGTGCTCCTCATGTGGAAAATGCTAAACTATTCTTTGTAATCATTCTTCCCATGCCGTTCGTAAAGATACTGTTACATAATATGCCAGGAGGAATAAAACATATAGCCCCATGATGAAACTTGTAGCTGTGTAAAACACAACCAGGAGAAAGATTATGACCTTATCACAACTGAAGACACTGCAGAACCCCTTGCGTTTAATGTTCGGAAGCACATTTCCATAAAAAAAAAAAAAATTGCCCATTAACCTCCATTTTAATTATCGCTAGTGAAGACAAATTAGCATGTTAATGAGAGCAACTGTAGCAGATGCATACACACCTTTTCTGTAATGATGCGATCCACACACTGTTTCCCTGTCAATGGTAAGTTGCATTTCTCCAAGATCTTGTGTTTTCCGCCCTGAAAATTAGGGTAAAAAAGTGAATATAAAGGCTATATCTCTACAATATACATGGTCATCAGTCACACACTTTGGATCTGTCTTTCAGGGACGCAGCTGGTTATGTGTTCTTGTCCTATCCCAACGGCACACACACTCACACTCACTCACACATACGCACACACACACACACACACACACTCACACACACTCACACACACACACACACTCACACTCACTCACTAGCTCACTCGCTCGACCTGCCTTACATAGTCAACCCTTGGTGATCATGAATGCATGCAGGCTTCAGGACAGAAAATGTATGCCCACTTGTAATGCCATCTGGACTAACAGGTCACCTGCCAGACTCCCATTAGCAAAAACAGTATACGCTTCTGTGAATGCAGAACATTGCTCCGGCCTTGCATCATGTCAGCTTGGACTATTTAAAAGTAGACCATCTCAGCTGGATCACCCACTACTGCACAAGTCAGGTGGCAATGGGTCACGTGCTGTACTCAAACATTTTAGATGTGGATTAGAAGTAGAATTATATTTGCATATGTGATTATGTGGGCTATTCTATACTGTAGATGCAATTAAAATATTGATGCATCGAAGCGGTGGTCTATATTTCCATATTGTGGACACTGACTCACATACCTTAGCGGAGTGCTCCATGGTGACCACCACCTTGGTTCCAGCGCTGGCCACGAGATCCATGGCACCGCCCATCCCCTTCACCATCTTACCCTAGAGGGTGAGGGTGGAGATTAACTGGTTACTAACGGACGACACAATGTGAAAAGACTGTTCTTTTACGGTAGCAAATCAAGTAGCACGGTTTCAGCACTGGCAATTTTCTGAAGGACAACGTCACACTTGACCTCCACACTTCATAAGAAAATAATTATCCTTTACAAATACAAATGTAAATCTAAAAAAGGACATGAAGCTGTTCTTGAACATCTTAAGCCTTCTTTCGTTCTCATCTTAATCACTTCTCCCACACATTGGGGAATGAAAGAATCACAGTGAGAGAGAGAGAAAGGGGAAAGCAGACTTTATTTAAAGTGTAGTGAGGCTGCTCCTTACAGCAGCATGATAAAAGGTGCTGTGTCCAGAAGCTCAATAAGTACACAAGCTTTTCAAACATCCTTCGGACGTTTAGGAAGAAGCAAACCAGCCAGTTAGCTGGGCGAGCAGAGGCATTTGTGTATCATCAGGTTGATTAGCAGCCTGATTAATACGCCCTGTGGCTGCTGAACAGCGAGCAAGAGAGGGATGCGTTTAAGATAACGTTCAAGTTCATTTACTGTATGAATTAATAAAGCCATTATCTATGTGCCAAATACGACAAACTGCATTTTTAGAAACCTCCCCTGCACCTGCCAAAATACTAGCTAGGTAACCATTTTGCTTGGACATGAATGAGGAACGCAATTAGACAAGGTACATGTACTGTAACATGTACACATTCCATTGTTGTGCGCGTGTGTGCATATATGTGTGTGCATATGTGTGTGTGTGTGGCAGTGGGGACTGGCCAATGACATCTTTAGCTGGTTTTTATTTGATGCGAACATAAACAGGATGAAAAACCATGAGAAAAATCATGAAAATAGAACTGCCAACTTGGTGAAAAATGGTCTCTCGTTGCGTTCCAAATAAGGCTTCTAACTAGGGAAAACTGTCACCCTGATATGGCCTCAGGGCAATGGCTTATTAAGTGAATTAAAGTCCCATTCACTCATCTCAGTCATATGAGATCTGCAGATCACCTGTGCTCTGCTAGACAACCAAGGGGTATAGGTGAGCTCTGTGTGTCATAGGAATACTCCAAGAACACTGTGCTGGGCTTAGAGAAAGAAGGACAGAAGGTGAAGATCCTCATGGGAGGTGGTTATGACAAAAAGGTACCAATACCATAAATGGTGCTATAGCGTGCACAAGTCCAATCTCGTGCAAGCGTCCATACTTGCACAAAGTCAGTTGTGTATATGAAATATTTAAATTACAAATTAATATTCAGTAATATAAAGACAGCCCCAAACGTATTAAGACATATCGATCCTTTCTCCACCACGTTATAGACAGGTAAAAAAGTGAGGCAACACAACGTTGCTGGTAAAAACCACATGCTCTAGAGACGGCACCCTGAAAAGGCTTTTTTCATATTGCCAACAATAATGTACTCTCTAAAGGTCAAGGTGCTCTTATTGGCACATACACATACGTGTAGTGAAATCCATCTTCTGCATTTAACCCATCCCTCATGGGAGCAGTGGGCAGCTGCTGGGCAGCGCCCGGGGACCAACTCCTGGTTGAAGCCAGTGTCACTGGTCAGATGGCACTGACTGGAGAATGAACCTACAGTAACACGATAGTGGGGGAGCCCGGAGCGCCCAGAGCAAACCCACGCAGACACCACGACCGGGGTTCGAAACCAGGACCTCCTTGCTGTGAGGCCACAGTTCTATCCACTGGGCCACCATGTTGCCCAGCTCTCTACCGTGACACATTTTGGGCCCTGGGGAGACACCAGTCAACCTAAGCTCAGCAGGGTCTACATGTATGGCTGTGTTAGCCAGAACAGACCAATAAGACACCCCTTCCAACCAGTGGGCTGCTGCTGGCAATGGAAGAAGAGATGGGCTGTGTTACAAAATTAAACAGATGCAAAAGGAAAAGCTGTGTTTTAAGCAGTGTGGGAATAAAAATAGCTCATAGCTGTTGGGAGAATAAAACAAAATGGACAACGAAACCTCCACTAGAGCCACAAATCTTAAATATTATTGCTCAGCTATAGCTTGTTTCAGCCCATAAAGATGTCAAACTATGGGCTGTGGAATTTGACAGTAACCATTGTAGCTTTAAAATGAAATGAACCAGCATTAGCAGGAAAGTATCGATTCCCACAATATTTTTCCACCTTCATAAAAGCCATTATGGTCTCCGCGCATGAGACCATAATGGAAACAAGCTCACATGTATATACTACAGCAGGCGCGGAGGTTTCCTCTATACAGTACATGCGATAGCGACTGTAGTAAGCCTGATGCATTTGCTCTGGCTGTGATCTGGATTTGCATCTGGTTATCTGAGTCTCCTTTGATCTCTAAGCTGCTCCATGTAGTGAAATCAAAACCCTCGCATTTGTGCGTGTGACTATGAGACCGAAAAAAAGAGAAATCTTCTCGAAATGGGAAGATGGGATTTGTTAATAGCCGATTCGCTCCTGTATGCCGAGCAATAAATCCAGTTGAGCTCAACTTTGGCTGGCTGTCGTCTAGACTGGATTTGTGTGACAATGTATGGTTGCTAGGCTACTGTAAAGCAGGTCACCTGACACCCTCCACCCTAAATTATTAAATAAAAGGCTTTGTCAGAATTACCTGTCACTTCCTATTTAATACATGATGAATTTAGGAAATGCTATTCCAAACCCCTTTGAATTCAAAAGGAATCTTGAATATAGATGTTGTTTATAGTGGCTGCATGTTGGAAGCCAGACAGATCCAGGTACTTTCATATACACATGGAGGGAGAGTATAATGTATAAACATACACATTAGGAATTAATATCCACTGTATCCAAGTGTTCCACAAGGGCAGGGGTAATTTAGTCATGTAATTAACACAGCTATGATTATATTAACCCGGCTGGTCCAACTGAAGCCTCGTCGGTTTTTAATTTCCTCACCGCTCTGATTGTCCCCTTTCCCCTCCTGTAATCCCGGCACCTTGGAGTGCGAGGACAGGTCAAAAGCTGCCACCGGACACATTTCATTATTAGAAATACAACATAAAAACAAGTTGTGGTACAGAGACACAAAGCCATTATAATACTGTACTGCTGAGGGTGGATCACACACACACACACACCCCTGCTGTATGCAGATTAATTTCCATTATAGTGAAATAAAACCTCCAATTGTCGCATAACATATGAGAACTCATACGTCACTTCCACTTAAGTTATGAAGCTAGCGCGATTACATTGTTTCATATTAGATCCAGGCATGAGAAAATGCTCTCATACCAGTTCCCATTGATGTGTTTCTTTTTTTCTATAAACATCCAATTTCACTTTCTTAGAGGCTCTTCAACTATATTTGAAATGAATCATTGCCAGCAGCAGATGTATACAGTAGCTTGTGCATATGCCAATTAGATAGCTGATGAAAACCATGTTGCAACTGCCACTGCTCTAATGGGTTTAAAGCCCACGGTATACGTCTGTCAAAAATATTTTCGGCTGCTCGTTTGGGCGGACCAGTGAAGGGTCCAATTTCTGTGCTGGCGCTGCATTCAACCTCTCATGCTAAAGGGTGTGACCACTCCAAAAGCTGTCTTAAGCACAAACGCTTTGTACGCTGCCCATCCACCCTCTTTGTAAACAATGTCAAGTGTTTTTGTTATGTGCTACACATATTCTTTGCTTGTCGAACGTATCAGCACTGAGTAGTGAGCGAAGTGGTGCAAATATCAAATGGTTAGGAAGAAAGCTACTCTACATACACATGATGTGTTAAAGCGTAACTGCATCCCAGTGCAAATAGCCTGACTCCAACCATTGCACAACTATGGAAAATGCCAAAACGTTGTCTAAGAGGCGCCCCCCCTCCCCATTAACTTCATTTGAATTTGATAATGCACGAGTGCACAGACAGTACGCTCAGAAGCCAGCAAGGACCTTGGGCCATTTTAAACAGATATTACGTGTGGAATACATTCAATCCAGATTGTTATAAAAATGGGAATGTTGTCGATATTAACACCATAATTGATGCGTCTCATCACATTGCAGTCCTATCATAGTTTACAGCTCAGAAACAGGGTGCAGGGTACTCTTTAAATGCGTTTTAAATGCGTGTACTGCCACTGAATCTCCTGTTCCACAGTCTTTTCTTCTTAATGCAACACACATTACACGAGCGTCGAGTACACTGGCTTTTATATGCAGTTGGTGCAAGGTGTATGGTACTGTGAGACGCTGCTCCTCTCAAGCATATCGTGGGCTTAAGCGACTAGACGAGTGCCTATAAGAGGTAATGATTAATGCGAGTCCTGCTCCTGTGTGGGCGTTGAGAACACCTACTGAGGACATTAGGCAAAGGAGCCGGCCCCACACTGTTCTCCTTACAAAGCAAACTAGGGCCAAAGGTCAGGAACCTCGCAGCCAGCCAATGCTAAATTATTGAGATAAGTTAAACTGACAAAATATCTCGCAACTCGCCGATTCAAATATTGCTAAACATTTCTGCTGCGTCTCCTTTAACCTCTTAAATGGCGCAATGGTGTAACACTTCATGATGAGAAACCCTGCCTAGAAGCATACATCCATACTGTAACTACTACTGTAGTTACAACACAGCGTGTGTGTGGCTTGCATTTTTTGTGTTACCGTGACACCACAATACATTGTCTGCAATAATTCCTGTCACATTCTCCGCAGCACAGAGCTGGCTTCCTCTGTCTTCCTCCACGGGCTCTCTGACAATCTCCTCTGTCTTATACGATTGGGTCTTTCGGTTTAATAACATAGCGACGACTGCCAAGAACCTTCGTTACCCAGACAACTAATGAACGGTGCCAGACTCAAGCGCAGGGCTGGTGGGAGACAATAGGCTCCATGTGCAACATGACTGGCCCATAATGGGTTGTAGTGTCCCACAGACAAGTACAGCATGAATACACCACCTGGGATTGACCTATCTGCTCCAATTCTCAGAGTTGGAGCGACTTTTTAAGGTGCCCGTAATGAGCCATCGCTGCCATATTATTGTAAAGGGAACAAAACCAGTAGTCACACATCATGCAGGCAATATACATAGTGATGGCTTCATCCGTTATACAAGAACAAAAGGTTTGCTCAGGTAATGATTAGATGAGTCACGTGTGGCTAGCTAACGGGTAGGTCAACATTCTTGTGTCATTAGTAAAACGAAGTGGCTTGGAGGCTAGCTAAGGCCAGCCGTGTCCATCTTACTGAAGAAAGAGAAAAGCAATCAAAACGAATCGTAAAAAAATTAAAAAATTAAAAAGTGCAAACCAGCACCGTTTTAAGAATCAGCCCACCCAAGCTTTTTACACCACGTGTTTAATTGCAGAGAAAAGTGCTGTTACCTTTCTATTTGAATCATTATCAGCTGCCCCGTTGTGTTTAGTGAGTGCAGTACTGTGAGATGGAGAACCAGTACATTGAATTTTAAAGCATTATATTCACTGTTAATGACAACATCTCTCCATCATTAACTCCAACACACACACAAAAAAAGAGATCAGTGGGAATAAAGCCTCCCACAACACACACAAACACAGACACACACACGCAAACAGACCTGGGGGAGTAATTTAGTATTCTATACTGCTTGTTAAATCAATAATATTTACATCCATAATATAATGAAATCCATAATAATAAAATAGTAGTCATATTTCATATGTTTAAATCCTGTTATTTCAACTGGCAAAAATAAGGTATGAATGAGGGATTCTTAGTTTTCATTTGGCTCAATGTAAAACCTGTAGAAATTAAGATTTTGAGTGCAGGTAGGTTTGATTGACAATATCCTCCATGAAGAGTCTGTTTAACAAGAGTAATGAGCACATCCTTTCAAAATATGAAGCAGCTGGTTTATCGCAGTTGCTTATGGGCTCTATAATATGCACTTATGAAAGTAACCACGTATTAAGTGAGCAGCACTAAAGCATTAGTTATTGTTCCTCTAGGGATTTGGAACAGATTGGATAATGCTGGTTTCACCTGCTTTTCATGTTCTGTACAACGGTAACATTTGCATCAGATGAGCCAGAATCAACATTACATTTCAAGTGTCAACGGGTTAACTCTGAAATGTTTTAAATATTATTTATTTCTTGCTGATAATATGACACTACCCACACATCCCTGTCAGATTGGTCAATAGGTCATAATACATCACTTATCGTGCAACGCACTATATTCACTCTGTGCAAGCCTCACCCGGGCACCCGAATGCCTCTCTAGCGGCCTATAAAGAGGGTCGACAAACAAGGTCATGGTGCAGGTCTTTTATGTTGTTCCCTCATGACACAGTACAACTAAAATGTATTAACTAGAATAACAATGACATACTAGGCTTGAAAAGATGGAATGGGGTAGCGTAAAAGGGCTTAGCAATGGGTTTTAACTCAAACCACCAGGTGTGGACAAACCTCCCGGGCGACCCAACCAAGTAGCAGATTGCAAATAGATTCAGTAGGCAAAGTGCCAGCATGGGAAATTATGTTAGGCTCTCATATTTAAAAAGGGATCTGTCAAGAGCCACATATCTACCATCCAAAAACGCCATTCTATGTACTCAGTCACTTATGGTGAAAAGGAATACGAGAAGACTTTTTTTCTTAACAATTAAATGGCAACTGCTAAATGATTAAATAGTGCACGATTTCCAAAGTGTGATCCTCCATTCTATTATCTCTCTCCCGCCCCTCAGTTGTTTGTTCTAGATGTTTCAGGCTGAGTGGAGAGATTGGCAACCATTGTAAAAAGCATTTGAAAGCCCTCAACTGGAAAATGTTCATCTGCATTTCCCATATTAAAAATGTTCATAATCGACATAATCTCACAGAGAGCGCCACATCTCCTGACTCCTACGGAGCCCTACGTAGCACTGCTCTAATTTCATGCCATGTTCCCATCTTTATAGGAAAATTATTTCCATTATCGCAGAAGAGGGAAATGTATTTCTCAGCCATATTTACTACAAAGGAAGGTGATCATGAATATAAAAATGGTAGAGAGGCACACATGTCTGTGGGTACAATTGCTGGTGCATGGCATTCTAATAGGTTAAACTAGACCTACAGAGGGCAAAATATGGTTTTTAATAAGTAAGTGACCAATCAGCGCATCATCAGACAACTGACTGAGCCTAAAAGTCTTTTCACACGTTAAGCGGGACACGCTAGTGTTCAATTCATTTGTGAGCGGGCTAGGCGGCCCAGGCCGGCGGGTTGGGAGGCGGAACGACGGGCGGGCGCAGTCCCGAGGACTTTGCTACTTGTGTGCATGAATCCAGAACACGTCCGCCCGCCTCCGAGATAAAATATATTCAACGTTTGAGGTGGCGGCGTGGCGAGACACATTCGCCTTCTTGACTTGTAGAAATGTAAGCTAGCAAGCAGCATACAGCTGAACCAACCGACATGATTGTCATAAAATGATAAATGCTTTAATTTCCCACTTTTATGTTATTTTTATTTATTTTCAAGCTTTTACCGTACACAAGACAGAAAATGCACGCAACGCTGACAATGTTTATTGGATTGGTATTAAAACCATATAGGAAAATGCACCAATGACATGCTATATCATATATTCACCACATATTTTGTCTTAATTAATTTAAAATTGGCTAGGTTTATTTAGAGACTGTTAATATATATTTTGGTTCATCTATGTGGTTTGTTTACCGTTCTATTCTCATGGTTGTCTCAAAAAGAGATGCATCTCTTACGCGACTATGGGCAGTATATTTGCCTATCACATGAGAGGCAGGCGGGAGGGTGCGGGACGGAGAGCGGGATGCCGCTTCCCGATCATTTCACTTGTCCAACCTTGTTACTGTAACTAGGTTGGACAAAACAGCATAGAGTTTCTGTCGTGCACAGTACAGGTGAAAAAGGGTGGGTCTTAAAATCGGCCAATAGACCTTTCAGGCTGTAAGACTTGCCCCCAACGGTTATAGTTGCTAATGTCCCACAAACTTTTGCAGCTTGTGGGACATTCTATGATTTTCTCCCTCATATTCTTAATAATATTATAGTGTGCTTCTTGCCAAATTAGTCTGCCTTGTCAAATAGCGTTCTACAGAGAGACATCAACTTTTTTAGTCAAGGATATACTACCGTATACTGTACCATACTCACAACATGAGATCCAACACTGGCTGTAATGTGAGTTGTGGCCGTTTAAGAATAAGAATTAAACAGCTACAACAGCTACGTACGTAGCCAGTAAAGGTACTAAAGGCAAATTAATATTTTTCGCTATCTTAACTGTACCTTTAAGAATACAGCCGTGTGTTTGTTGATGTTGTTCACATTCAGTTCAGCCACCTCCCACAAGATATTTATCCACAGTAACTTCAATTTAGTCAAATGTGTTTTCTGGTTTTGAAAAGAGGACGATGAGCTCCCTGATGTACGGTAGGCTACTGTACACTATTAGTCTGACTATGGAGTCTGGCATGATATCGCTGGAAAAGCACGATCCCGAAGCGCATCTAATGACAAATTAAGGATGCACATGCATTTATTTAGAGTTATAGCGCCCAGTTTGCTCATACCCGATACAAGATTTAGATTCATTCATAGTAGTCTGACTAGCGGCTAACAATTAGCTTAGTTTGTGGGACACCAGGCGTTGCGAAGGAAAATCATCTGATTGGTCATTATTGATGCGTTATTAACAGGTTGGGAAGGTCTATCGGATGAGGCCATGTACTACACATACATGTATATTATACACTTTGAAAACCTGATCATGGGGGATCACACGACATGCATCAATTTTCACGTTACAACTGCATGTATGCATGTATGTATGTATGTATACACGAAAAGACAATAGTAGAGGTTCTTAACCATTGCACGTAATGAAACAGTGGTCCACAAAGCACACAGCCTCCACTCATCTAGAACAGTGCACAAAGCAGAGGAGGCGTTTTGGCTTGGCCCACCCATCCTGCCTTTTAACAGCCTTCAAATTGATTATTGACCTTAGTAATCACTAGGGACGGTAGAGGAGGTTGTGGGTCTTAAAGACCACTTGGCCTAAGGATTTAGTAGCATAATGGTGGTCACCCAGCCATTTTACTGTGCTACACAAACATATCTCAAGCCCCTTGAATAATGAATAATGGTGAATAGAAGAAAACGGCCAAAGGAAGGCCAGACCATTGTAACCCAGTGTCACTTGAGATGTTTCATTAAAGACAAAAATACATGCACAAAAATGCAAAATAAAACAAACAAATTATCATAATTAGTAAGTGTGGCATTATCTGATCAAAAAGAGGGCATATAAAACATTAAAGTGGAACCTATTTAAATGAGACAGATAACAGAACATTTAAATGAAAAAAATGTAATATAAAGGAAAAGTAATTAAGATTAGGAAGAGGGATGTAGCCAACCCATTCCTAGTTTTGCAGAGCAAGCCTTTACTTAAGTAAAGTCTGGGAATGTATTCAGATTGGCATGCACGATGCTCAATTACATCACTCAATAGACCCTTTTCAAATTTTCGTGTTTGTCGCACCGGAAATCGTCATAACAGAGTTTAACCCGTAGCAGCGGCAAAACGTACAACAGACAGTTGTAGTGTCACAGAGTGGCCCGTTTTCTAAATATAAAACACCCCTACCTTGCTTTCCACCAATTTTTCAAACAATCCCGACCTCTGAAGGTTATGGGTAGTAAAGATTAGACACGACGTGGGTCCTACGTTTTTTAATTAAATCAGGCAGCCCCTTCGTCTGCGAACATTTTCAGGCTCCCAACAATCACAGCAAATTAAACTTGCAAGCAAAAAAATAAATATAAAAAAAGCAATGGCAGTCTGCTAAGATCATTTTGTCACATCAGTTATTAAAAAGGTATATTTGGATTATGAACTACATAGCAGAACCTCAAGTTTACGAGTCTCCTCTCTTTTCCTAATTTACTTACTGTCCTATCAGTTTAGCACATTATATCTCTCACCATCTGCTGGCTGCGTACTACCGTTTTGTACGTTGGACATTTAAAAACATTGACGTAATTGGCACTCAGTAGGCATACAAAACAATACATTATAGTATTAAATTAAATAATGCACTACACCTTTTTGTATCATTATACTTTACAATGGACTGACAATCATAACGCAACATGGTTGCTTGCAGTAGCAACGTTACCTTCCGCTTCATGCATGTTTTTGTGAAATAGCTTGAATTTTTGGCTTTATCCATCTATTCCCTCAGTCAACATAAACTGGTAAACTATAATAGTATTATCTGGGGTGGCAAACTGCAAAACACTTCTTAAATATTTAGAAATAAATCACCAGACTTCCATTATTTCCATACAGTATTGCCGGCCGCTGTTTAACCCTGGTATGACCATTTCCGGTGCGATGACTTCGGTGTGTGAAAAGGGTCTATTATCAAATCATACACTAAAACCTATACTGAGGAATAAGAGAGTGAAAGAGAGTGTGAGCTTGTGTGTGTGGGATCATACATGTCGAATCATTCTTGTTGTATGTCGGGTGTAACTCTACAATCTATTTCAAGTCAATATGCTTTCTTGGCATTATATCATTTAAATAATGTTACACAATAATATCATATAATTACTACCGGGTCAAATTTGACTCAAAACACCACAGATTATATATAAGCATTTGCACACAAAAATGTCTCAATCAAAATGTTTTTTTTTTTTGCATTCACTAGGCCATTGTTAAGGATGAAATGAAGCCTTGTTTTGATAATAAAAATAATAAAATTGTGAGTGACAATGTTACAGCCAATA
>JAODUH010012124.1:0-28804 GCA_027564835.1 Typhlichthys subterraneus | reverse complement strand
AGAGAGACACAGAGAGAGAGAGAGAGAGAGAGAGAGAGAGAGAGAGAGAGAGAGAGAGCAAGCAGTCCTGTCATCATATGAAGGACACTTATGGCCGTAATGATACACGGCTCGGGCCTTGACGGGAACGCCCTCTAATTGAGGGGGCGGAGCCTAGAAGGTGGCCATTTATTTTCCTCTTGCCTCCTCCCTCCTCTGCCCAGGACCCAAGCAGGAGACGGTGTATGACTTCTGGAGGATGGTGTGGCAGGAGAACTGCTTCAGCATCGTCATGATCACTAAGCTGGTGGAGGTTGGGAGGGTAAGCACGCACGCAAACACACACACACACATGCACACATATTCTCTCTCACACACACACGCACACCTCCCAAGAGAAAATGTCTTTGTAATGTATCTAGGGGCATGTAAGCTTTAGTCCACATACTGTACAGTAAAGATACACATACAATGATATTGTACCGTTTATGTGAGACGGACTTGGTTCAGTTTGTGATTACATATTACTGAAGACAGCAGTCAGTGAGTCTTTACAGTACGCGTTGGACACCACCTTATCAGACTGAAGTTATCCCTTCAGTTGCACTTTATTTGAAGTCCACGGAGCGCAATCAAGGGAGTCATAATAAATGAATTATGCATTATGGTTTATGTGTGCGTAATGGAATTTGGATTAGCTATACACGCCGACAGTGGGCTTGTAACGCAGGAAGATTGTGCGCTGCGCTGCACTTCAAGTAAAAGGTTATCGGCCTTGTGGATACATTGGTATAATAAGTATATTGCTGCTGTTTCCCTCTTTTCCATTCTGAAAGCAGAAACAGATAACCCTGGTGATTTTCCTAGTCCTAACTCGACATCCAGTTGAGCTCTAAATACTATCTATACACCCGCGCTTCAATCAGCAAATGGGTGCACATGAGGCTTAAAACAGAACAGCAGCTTTCCTCCATAATAAAATTACCTCCCGTGTCCCGTAGCCTGATGGAAAAGATTGCTGTGGCTCTGTGCTCTGTTGAGTTTATGTTTTCTACAGTTATGTTCCTTCCTTTGCCCTTTGAGAGCGAACGTTGTGTGGAACAGACAATGATTTCCTTTCATTATGTCAAGTGCAGTTTCAGACTTGGCAGTAAAATGTTTAGCCTCTGGTGTTCTAGAAGTACAGTATTAGTATTAGTTAAACTACCTGTTCAATATGTGTGTGTCTTCAACAGGTGAAATGCTGCAAATACTGGCCTGATGACAGCGAGATGTATGGCGACATCAAGATAACTCTTCTGAAGTCAGAAACACTGGCTGAATACACAGTCCGCACCTTTGCTTTGGAAAGGGTACAGTTTCCCACCACACAATATATCAGACATTTCACTTCGTTTGGCTTTACTGTCATTCTTTTTGACAATATTAGTGTTGTAACCGAAGGCTAGGCAATTATACCTATTATCACCCATTAGCTGTGATGCTGTATCATGCTTACAATTCTGTATAATAAATGAACGATGAGATAGAACCAGTGTTCAAATTACCGTGCATCTCCTGGGGGAACTCACCTTAGGGATGGTCTCGGGGGGAGGAGGAGGGGGTACACATTAAGCAGGGGTCTGGGGGTCCTCCCATCCCGGGCCTCAGCGTAATTCGAACACTGGCTAGAACCCACTTAATATCAAGATATTAGATAGAAAACATTGTGCCATATTTCGTCCACGAACCCTGGCCTAATGTAACCGCAATGTTCTCCTTACTTTGCAGAACAGTAATTTATGTGTCACAGATGCAAATACGAATAAATCATTATTTCTGTTACCTTCTATAATTACAAATAAACTTAACGGGGGCACATTGTTTTTGACAGCCGGTGGCTGCTTGCTAAATAATTTACCATTGCAAGGAATTAACACTAAGATCTATGTTAACGCCCCCCCTGACATGCGCGAAGCAGCAGCTGCTGCAGTACAGTGTTTGGCGTGTGCCTTCTAGCCGTGGCCTCCACTCTGGGTGTGTGTGTGTGTGGCGGGGGGGGGACGTCTCATTGAAAGGGTACAAGCCTCACTGGAGTGAAAGTGGCATAAACACGTAATCGTGTGTGCCTTCGACACTCTTCCAAGGCGTAGTCTGCTACTTGTTGAAATCAGCGAGAATTTAGGAGCCGCTGACTCCCGGTAGAGCATAGTAGAAACCCCCCCTAGCTCAGGGCACAGTAGAAGCCACCCCTAGCTCAGAGCTCAGTAGAAACCATCCATAGCTCAGAGCACAGTACCTCCCCTATCTCAGATCACAGTAGAAACCTCCCCTATCTCAGATCACAGTAGAAACATCTGTCTGTCTGTCTATACTATATATCTGTCTGTCTACTGTATCTATCTACAGTATCAGTACTTCTGTCTGTCTGTCTGTCTCTGTGTGTGTGTCTGTCTGTCTATTGTATCTATAGACTGTATCAGTATTTGTCTATCTGGATAGATACGGGGAATGTCCAGATCATGGACACTGGGGTTGGAACTTGCAACATTCTTCCAGGGTGCCATGATTTTAAAATAATGTTCATGTTGTTTATACGTTTAGCCTATAGCGCACCAGAACCACTGGTGTACTTATTGGTTGTGGAAATCTCCCCTGCAGTACAGTGTGGTCTGAATCCTATTCCACACTGTACTGTGTTAAGACTAACACTGATACTGCTATAGTATGGTATCAGGGTGTTTGCTATGCTAACGTGTCCTGTGTGTGCGTGTTCTGTGTGTGTGTGTTTCTCGTGTCTGTGCATGCGTGCTCCAACAGAGAGGCTACTCCGCCAAGCACGAGGTGCGTCAGTTCCACTTCACGTCCTGGCCGGAGCACGGCGTCCCGTTTCACTCCACGGGCCTGCTGGCCTTCATACGCCGTGTCAAGGGCTCCACGCCGTCAGACGCCGGCCCCGTGGTCGTGCACTGCAGGTGAGGCCGTGTCTCGCAGAGCCAGCCTTTACTAGCGTAGACACACACAACCATACCTGTCAACCTTTACTAGTGTAAAGACACACACAACCATACCTATCTGGGACCATATTCCAATATGGGACACACAGTTAAATAATTCAGTTCTGAGTTGTTGTTGTCTTAATTTGAATATTGTTTGAATATGTTGTTGTCTTAATTTGAATATATTTAATACTTGCTTGGCCAAGCAAGGCGTAACAGGCGTACAGCATACAACGTAGGATGCTTATGACTAGAATAGACATTTACAGACATTTATGCTATTGACAAAAGAGGGGTGGCTACAAGGAACATTTTGAAGCGGTAATCAAGAGGTGGCAATTTGGTCTGTTTACAATGGTAATCAATCAAGACAGAAGGGGGTATAAACAAATAGAAATATTTAAGATTCAGTAATTTGTCTTAAGGCTGTCTAATATTTTCTGGTAAGAGACTAGAAATCAATCAATTCTTCTTACAACAGCCACACCTGTCAACACTGCGACTGGAAAATAAGGGATTTCCGGCGCGATCATCCATCCTTGCCAAGTCATTGAATCAAACGGCACCCGCCAATAAAACTTCCCTGTCTTTTCTTCTTTTTAATTTTATTGGAGGGTGCCGTTTGACTAGAATGCAACAGCTACTGTTGTGTTGACGCCATGAGGCACCTGCATTACTAAGGGGAATGTAAATAAACACATCAAATTAGCCGGGCGTTTATGCCTGCCGTCAACCTTACTTACCTTGTTTTATATATTGTATATACTGTTTATTAATTCAATTGTATCATTGGTAAAACCAGAGATACTTATGGGCCCTATTTGTAACGATCTAAGCGCCGTGTCCAAAAATGTGTGCTATTTTAACGGCAGATAAACGGTCAGTGCACATAGTTCAGAATGGTTGTACTTTCTCTCTTCATTACCCATTGGTGTGTGTATATACAGTATACGTGCGCTCCTGCACATCCCTGTGTAACAAGTAGAGTTGTTGTGCACCCGCCACAGGCAATATAATGTTCCACACTTTGCTCTGCCTCAAGATAGCAAATGCGCTAGACCACACCTCATGTTTAGACCAACACACCCATGGGCGCTCAAATGGGCGCAAAAAAGTGCATTTGCTATTTAAAATTCCTAGGCACTGGACGGGAAAATGACATCTGCGTCGGTCTGAAACTAGCAAAGACACTTGCGTTCCCGCTGTGTGCCGCATTGCGGCGGTTGTAAGATGGGGCCCATGGACTTAACATTTTCATAGCTGTTTATTTTCTATTTCAAATTGTTTTTCGAGATTGCACTTCTCACACTCATTGTTGCTTCCGGACTATGCATCAGGTGACTTCGGCCTGTGAGGCGCAAATACAGTGTTCTTTTCCCCTCTGTCATGTCACGAGTGCCATCTCTTGGCCACGGTTGGTATGCAGTAGACAAAATACACACATACTGTAAGTTGCGTCGTAATATAAGTCGCAGGACCAGCAGACAAAAGAAAACTGCGCGACTTAATACTAATAGTCCGGAAGATACGGTAAGTTATTTAGCAACACCATCCAAAGCACCCTACAGCTGTAAGGATGTTTTAAAGTGTAATTAAGAAGCAGAAACATCTTTGCAAGGGTAGCTAGGCTTGTTGAGGATAGAACCCACAACCTTTTGGGTGAGTGTTGACCACCCTAAGGCCTACGCACGCTACTATTCCGCCTGTCATGGCACATAACCAAATGATCATGTCACTTATTCAGACAGCAGTATTTCTCACGGAGGGTGATGTGTTGTTTGTGTGTTGCATGTGCACGTGTGCGTGCACCAGCGTCGGGGCGGGCCGCACCGGTTGCTACATTGTGCTGGACGTCATGTTGGACATGGCCGAGTGTGAAGGGGTGGTGGACATCTACAACTGTGTGAAAACCCTCTGCTCCCGACGCATCAACATGATCCAGACAGAGGTCAGATATTCCCTCCCCTGCATGATACCCTGTTTACCTGTAACAGTAATGGCGTGATAATGGTGAAGGGTTTTCATTTACACTTTGTGATCCCCTTGTAAGTCCCATCTGTGTCCCATTTTTCATGGTGCACATTTTAATATGTATGTCAACGTTAATTGAAATAAAATGGATGGTATTCATAAGGTATACTGTACCTCTGCATCTCATTAAATTTGAATATTGTGGAAAAGTTAAGTAATTTCAATAATTCAATTGACAAAGTGAAACTCGTTTACTGTATATCGTGGATTAATTACACACAAAGTGAAATAGGCCTGTATTTGCTTTAATCTTGATGTTTACGGCTTACAGCTCACTTTGCCAATTTAATTATCGAAACTACTTTACTTTTCCGCAACATTCGAATTTATGGCGATGCACCTGTATAAATACTATACATTTAATTTCAGTACACTTTGAAATATGTAGAGATAGTTTATAAACCTAGAATGAAAACGTAAAAGTAAAATAAAAAAGTAAAAACTGTTCAAGGTTTGAAAAGTCCCACCCGCTACCCTCCCAAATGAGGCGGGTGGCGGTCCCCATTTGGGAGGGTCCCCACTAATGCACAATACATAGCATGGCTATGGGCAGCATTTCCTTCTGACGATATGTAAACCATCCTAACAAGGATGAAGCTGCATCATTCTTCTTCTTCTGAAAGTGCTCGGCGTAAAAATAATAGAGAATCCAATTCTGACAGTACGGATAGCGATAACTGGCTTATCCCTACCACAAACGTTTCTCTTCCCACTCATGTCATTTGGGGGGGGGGGGGGGGGGGGGTGATTATTAACATGATCTACCCCACCTCCCTTCCGGGACTTGTCTAAAGGTCATTGCAAAGGTTTGTGAGATAAGACTCACATTCATTGTGCCGCAAATGCGCCTCGTAGGCACGCGTTGTTCTTTTAGATGGGGAGATAATTTACGTATCCTATCCCCTATTATGTAAATCCAGTGTTGACTTAGCTGCTTATTGCATTTGTAGTTATTTGCAGATGTTCTTTAATTATATACACACCGCGAGCGTGGTGTTGATTTCTTATTATTTATTTATTCCACTCTCTTTGATACATTATAAAACACTTGCGCACATTTAATTCAGTACACGGCGTGTTTATGGAGACTCCTCACCTGCCTGCGTTATTTATTCATAAGTATCTGCATAAGTATCCTGCTGAATCTCCTCCTCTATTTATCCTGCTGAATTTCCCCACATGCCGTATGCTCTGCATGCTCTTCCAGCCATTAGCCTTAGCACACCTTTACACCCGCATGTGCGCTCACATGCGCTTTGGTGGTGTGGCCCCTGCAGGAGCAGTACATCTTCATCCACGATGCCATCCTAGAGGCCTGCCTGTGCGGCGAGACGGCCATCTTGGTGAGCGAGTTTGCTCTCACCTACAAGGAGATGCTGCGCGTGGACTCCCAGAGTAACTCCTCCCAGCTCCGCGAGGAGTTCCAGGTCAGTCCCGCCTCTGGCGTTGCCGACAGCAGGGCGGTGATGCCTCCCCCATTTGATGTTTGTTAAGCGATGCTCCCCTTTTATGGATGAACCTTCCCCCAAGCACAGTGTTACAGTGCTTAAAGGCATGGTCAGTTATTTTCCAGAACGCTTGCTAACTTCAGGCTCAAATCAAAACAATATCCTTCCGCAGCGCAGCCTCACACATTGAAACAAAGCAAAGCGTAGCACTACGGCTTTGTTGTTGTGAGCGGTGTTCCCCACTTTATTTATGTTCCTGTTTGACGGAGCCAGGGCAGAACGCACAGAATTATGCAAAGAAGAGAATGGTAAGCTAGAGAAATGCAAGGAAATACAGTATTTGGTGAATTTGACAAAACGTTTAATAGTTTACAATTAGCTTGCAATAGCTGACTACAAATATTAACCCAAGGCAGAAATTTGGGATTCTGAGGGAACATAGTGCTATCAAGGGTAAATTAAAGTAAATAGTACGTTTGTATGCCTGGTTTCAGTGTTTTTAAAACCTCTAATGCACTGCAATGCCTTATGGGGCCTCTTTTTTTATTTTCAGCTCTACTCAGGCTTGTAAAAACACACTTTTAAACCCATATACTTATGATTATAATGTAATAGCTGTTTTAGATGGTTGATGGTGTCAGTAGCTTGCTTGTACTTTGCAGTATTACAAAGCACTACTGGGAGTTGATGGTTGCTAATCTGAATTCAGTGACACCAGCGCTTTCTCTAATGGCGGTTCAGACAAATTTGCAGATAAAATGCACTCAAGTAAACAAGACCTGAGTTCGTAAACAAGAAAGATTCATGCATAATATACACACCTCTCCTAAATTCCCCTACACTGCCTCACAACCAGATAAAAAGGTGTTGCATTTCATCTGTCAACAAGGAAAGTAATGGACCAGTTCACCCTATTCAGCCATCCCTGGTACATGTGGCACTTTAAGAAGTTTATGAATTGGCACTGGTGGAGGCTGATGCTTAAATGTTGCCGTGCTGTTGCACAGTGGGTGATGTCACCACACCTGGAGCGTACATCTCACACAATATCCGAATATCTGGCAACTGGACCCGTTCTGTAGTAACAAGTCAAGTCATTTTATTTATAAAGCACATTTAAAAATAGCAAATGCTGACCAAAGTGCTGTACACATCAATGCAAGTAATAATTAATAAAATAAAACACAATACACAACAAACAAAACAGTTTTAACATAGTGTCCCAGAACTTACTAGAATGCTAAAGAGTACAAGTGTGTCTTTAGAAGAGACTTAAATGTCTCAATGTTGGCAGATGATCTAATAAGAAACGGAAGCTCGTTCCACAGTCTCTGGGCCACAACAGAAAAGGCACGATCACCCTTAGTTCTCAAACGCGACTGTGGAACAGATAATACAAACTGGTTAGATGATCTAAGAGGCCTGGAAGTATGATAAAACATAAGGAGAACTGAAATATACAATGGGGCCAATCCATGTAATGCCTTAAAAACAAGTAGCAGCACCTTAAAATCAATTCGATATTTGACTGGCAACCAGTGAAGGGAAGCCAATATGGGAGAGATGTGGTCCCTCAGAACGTGTGTTCTGGAGCCCAGGGTGTAAATGAACGATAATTCTAATAGCTGTCTGGGGCGCGTGTACGGTTACATGAAGTTAAAAGTACACTTTTATATATAAATAAAAGATAAATAAATAATAAGACTCAACATATGAGGTTCATCTCTATTTTGGCTGCGGTGCGAGTCTGAATATGTGCGTGTGTGTCTTTCTACCATTGTGCGTGAAAGATTAGTCAGTCCCCTTTCAGTTTTGATAGGGGATGATTAGCATTGAAATCCCACGCACGCTTTATGGGAATGTGGCCTCAGAACATTTTATTAGATGCTGATTGGGTGAGTGGAGTGCCAGATGTCTTCTCACATGCATTAGCTGCCGGCTCCGTTGCGTTTACAACCGGCAGCCACACTGATTCTGGGGTTTCACATTTCAAAGGTGACGACGCCTGTCGTTTCTACGCTACATTCCATACTATGCGTTATCCCTAAATGCTCCGTATGGATTCATTATCTGGGTGTTTTAATGTGGCGGGGCGCATGGAATGGTGGGTGGCAAATGCGCGGATCTGTGGTTTACACGAACTGTTGAGGTCTTGTCGTGACAGGAAGGTGGTCCCTGCACGGTGTAATCTGACTAGGCTTGAGTGTCTTTATGCTGTCCATTAGGGAGCTGTCTGTATCTGCCTTCCAGCGTAACATATCCGCAGAGACTAACATCCCCGCAGAGACAACATACATACACGGCTAGCAGCAATCCACAGATGTATTATTGATGCTGCACATTAGAGATCCACAGTTTTTCTTTTATTTTGTTTTATATTGTCTAGTTGTCTAGTGTAATTACAGCTGAGGAAATGCACTGCTCATCAAAGATAATTGAAGTGCAGACTTTTTATTTTTTTTTATTTATCTCCTTTTTAAAGTTGGTAAAAATGAATCTTTAAATGACGCTGGCAGGGTTTGGTATGAATAGTTTCAGTTTGTGAGAGGTTCTTTTAAGTAGCATTTCTGTTTTCCCGCTATCTCTCTTCCCTTCTTCCTCTCTCGTCCACTTTGTTTACTTCCTGCTCCTCGCATTGATTTCGGTGTTATCTACCTCCCCCCTTCCCCATCTCCCCCCCCCCCCCTCCCCCCCACCTGATTAACCCCTCCGCAGACGCTGAACTCTGTGACCCCCCACCTGGATGTGGAGGAGTGCAGCATCGCGCTGTTGCCGAGGAACCGCGAGAAGAACCGCAGCATGGATGTGCTGCCGCCGGACCGGGCGCTGGCCTTTCTCGTGACCACCGAGGGCGAGAGCAACAACTACATCAACGCCGCGCTCACCGACAGCTTCCACCGGCCGGCCGCCTTCATCGTGACACCGCACCCGCTGCCCGGCACCACCGCTGACTTCTGGCGGCTGGTGTATGACTACGGCTGCACCGCCGTGGTCATGCTCAACCAGCTCAACCAGTCCAACTCCGCCTGGGTGAGGTCACGGGTTGTTGTTGGTGGTGGTGGTGGTGGTTGTTGGAGGAGTTGGAGGAGACGTGTTGTGGAGGTCTGACTTACTTCAGGTCGTGAAATTTCTATGTTCTGTGCGTGGAATAACGTTTTGAGATGTCTAAAAATAATCTTTACATTACCTACGTGAAATATCATGTTCATTTTCATCATTGTTCATAGTTATCATACTGGCTGTCCATTTTACACAGACATTGTTCTGGTGGCCTGTTTTTCCATTTGAGGTCATGGAAATTCCGATTTTTAGTCAGTGAAATTCAGGGACAAGTCTGGGAATTTGACATTTGACTTACACTGGGAGCCGAGGTCTTGACTTAAGACTTGAGGATTGCGATGGGCTTTGTAGGGGCTTTTCTCGACACTGATCTTCACTTTTGTGCTTCTCTGGCCTTTTGTGTTGTGTCTCCAACTTACGAGCTTCGATTTCTGACCACATTGATCTCCAGGCATGGCCAGATAACACCTACCTTGGCCGCTTCTACTTGTCTATCAACAGATCTCTGGTGAATAAGCTTGTGTTGCCCTCCTGTCACATTTCAAGGGTCTTTTCTGGTAGTTTCACGCTCATCTCAGGAGCTTTCTTCCTGGCTTTGTACTGCAGGACGTCTGTCTAAAGGGCGACTCCGTGGTAGGTTTAGTCTATATCCAATAATAACTAATGGATGATGAAGCACAAAGTAACTGCTGAATCCTCAAACTAAGACATGTTCGTTAATGAATCACTGTTTACACGATGTCCCACTAGCCATCAGAGCTACAGCAGTGGGTCCTGTTGGAAATATTTTGCGCAAAATGTTTAAGGTTACAGTCCAATCAGTCGGCCGGCATGAATACGTCAATCATGCATAACAATTGAATATTGTATACACATCCATTTCTTCCTAGCTAATGGCTATTTGCAGTAGTAGGCCCTTAATTAAGCATCTTACTTAAACATTCAGACCTTCAGACGCCATACAAAGTCAAGATTGTGACCTGTGGGATGTGTTGTATGTCATGCTGTGTCTACCTCAAAGTGCTTCTGCAACATACTGTATTGTAATAGTGTCAATGTGAAACCTGGAAGTGTTTCTGATGATAAAAAGGCGTTTGAGTCAAAACCATTTGCAGATTGTATGCAAGCCATCTGTCATAACTAATCATCCACAAAAAAAGACAACAGTTAACTTGGTAAAAATCCATCACGCCTTTTAAATTTGAGAAAAGCCTTATGCCTAATTAACATCAGCTGTAGATTGTAGAATGCAGGCAGTTTATGCTACGAAATCACCCTCAGCATTGTCTCTCTCGCACATTACAGTATATAACAGTAAAGGTTTGTATAGTGTAGAGTGTTGTTTATCATTGCCGATTTATCCTCAGCCTTTGTTCCAGAGTCTCAAGACACAAAACACATCAGCCTTCTACCGGGAGTCCTTCTCCTCCAAAGAGAGAAGGCTTCCTTCTCATTTCTCCAAATTCCTTTGTAGTGTCTGTAGTGTAGTTTCTGCAACATGCGCAAACACGCACACACGCACACACGCACACACTTACTTTTTTCCTCACTTAGTTTCATCATGTGTATAAAACGTTGCCTTCAAAGAGATCTTCCTAAAACTGCTGTCATGTGTGATAATCCCTGATTTTCAGGAGCAGGCCGCCTCAAGGAACCTTTGAGTTGTTGTGTTGCATATTGAACGCAAACTCTCTTTTCAGTAGTGTAAAGTGTGCATGACCTTTACACACGTATTAACCTCTCACTCTCTCTCTCTCTCTCTCTCTCCCCCCCCCCCCCTCCATTTCCCAACCCTGCAGCCATGTGTCCAGTACTGGCCCGAGCCCGGGTTGCAGCAGTACGGCCCAATGGAGGTGGAGTTTTTGTCCATGTCTGCAGACGAGGATGTCATTACCCGTCTGTTTCGGGTCAAAAACGTCACGCGGGTGAGTCATTACGGCGGGAAAACATCCTGTACGGGTATGTGCCTCCTAAGAGGATCACCGCGGCCTCTGCAAAATGCGGTAAATGTGGTGCATTTAGCAATTTAGCCACTGTCCCGTACGGTCAGTTCCCTAGCGTTGTGTCAGCAGGATGCTGAAGCACTTCTGTCGTTGGACAGATATGATGGTTTCAGTTAACACACTATTTTTCCCGCAGTACATTTGTCTCAATATTTCATTCTTCTATGTCGAGCGTCTCCCTAATGTCTGTCCGTGAATACATATTGTCTAATAAATATCTGAAACTTCATACAAAGTTAAAGGCAGATTGTTATAGGATTTATACCGAGCCCATACTACTGTGTAAATATTAACACAGGATATATGTATTTTATTGAACTAGCGGGAAACTGAGAAGCCCGCTGCACCAATATTTCCATAAGAGCAATATTGAATATTAAATCTCCCTAGAGAAGATGGCTGATGTGTACGCAATAAAAGCCACTCCCTTACTTTGTGCATTTCCTCTAGTCATTGTGTTCTGTGTGTGTTGGCATATTAAGAAGGCTGCTTTCATGTGTCGGGCTCCAGAGAACGTTTTCTCCCCTTTGATTTACTTATAAAATTTGCAGATTTAAATAAAGTATGTGACGCTTCGCGAATTAGACTAAATAATAAATAATAAATGGCTACGCGAGACAAGCAGATGAAGACGACGCTGGCAGACGGGCCTGTCAGCGTGTACGGGGGCTGACATTTTGTTCTCCCGCTCCTGGTGCAATAAGTCCTTTTGTGGTGTTCGCGTCGGCACGGTGACTTCGTTCTGCTCAGACGTACAGAGACGCCTGTTTGTTTGCAGGTGCGTTCTCATACGCATGAGGATTTGCATAATCACACACTGTACGTGTGTGTGTGTGTGTGGTGTGTGCAGATCACTGTGGACTGATTAGACATCTGCATGCAGGCCTGGTCCCTGCTATTAGCTTAACAGTGTGACAGGCAGCGACTAGCTCTTCCTCTGCTGACTGGAAGCCTGCATTTCCTCTCCGCTGTCCCCCTGATATGCTGTTTAACCCCCCCCCGGTTATTGAGCAGTACACTGAGGGGCAATCATTTATCCTAACTGGTTACAGTACTGTACGTTGGGAGAATTCAAAACAAAAGCACTTAACTCTTATAAGTGGTTGTTGTTGCACGGAACGCTTGTTCTCCATCTTGGTGCTAACTACATGAATTG
The DNA here is from genome assembly GCA_027564835.1 of Typhlichthys subterraneus. Classification (NCBI taxonomy): domain Eukaryota; kingdom Metazoa; phylum Chordata; class Actinopteri; order Percopsiformes; family Amblyopsidae; genus Typhlichthys; species Typhlichthys subterraneus. Next base: position 16,149 of record JAODUH010012124.1, on the reverse strand, counting down.
TACTCTTTGCGCAATGTTTGAGCGTTCAACGCTACCCTCTGTGCCAGGGTCAGCCTTGCAAAAGAGATGCTGAGAGCGTAAATGAAGGTTGAATAAAGGGAATACAAACCGCTTACAGTCAGTTGCCTCGAACACACTGCCGAGAGAGAGGATGTCGGTTGGTCGGTTGTGTTTTTTTTTAATCTGGACGCGTGGCAGTGAGTGAATGAACGTCGGCTGTGCGCGAACGCAGCCTAGAGGGACGCGTATACGCGGCCTGGAGGAGTAGCCTGCCGTGTGAAGTCGCAGCCGCGCCATAAGGCAGCTCCCGCGCGCCTCCTGGCTGTCGAGCGCTCGGCCCAATTTACATGACTTACTGGTGCTCCTTAAGTGTTAGCCGGGATTCAGGCCCGCGTGGGATGGCTCCGCTCTCCGCTACCCCTCCCCTTCTTTCCCCCACCCTGTCCCCTCCCCCTCTCGCGGCCCTGGCTTCCAGCGCGGCACATAAATCTTGGCGCGGCGGTGCCGAGCGAGCACGGGCCTCGGTGCAGCAGGTGTGTGCTGCCGACACGCCCGTGGGAGGATGCTAGCACTGAACACGCACACACACACACACACACACACACACACACACACACGTACACATGCACACACGCACGCACGCACACAGACAAACTAACCCACATGTACGCTGCTGCAGGTGTACGGCCAGGCATCAACATGTCTCATATCCCTGTGTATGTGTGTGTGTGTGTGCATGCGTATGCATGCATGCATGCGTGTGTGGTCCCTGTCCAGCTCCAGGAGGGCCAACTGGTGGTGTGTCAGTTCCAGTTCCTGCGCTGGTCAGCGTACCGCGACGTGCCCGACTCCAAGAAGGCCTTCCTCAGCCTGCTGGCCCAGGTGCACAAGTGGCAGAGGGAGTGTGGGGAAGGACGCACGGTCGTGCACTGCCTGTGAGTACCTGCGTTACGCTAAACTGTGTCCCCAGTCAAGGAATCACTGCCTGTGAGTACCTGCGTTACGCTAAACTGTGTCCCCAGTCAAGGAATCACTGCCTGTGAGAGAGCAGCACTATCTGTGATTCAGTGAAGCAGTGAATAGTATCATCCTTTACTACTGTACAGTATGTACCACACAGTACAACAATCTGGTCCGTAGGGACTACAGTAAAGTAGAGCTTCTGGTGATTGGCCTTTGTTCAGATGTTTTATTCCAGCGTTCTAAATATAATTTTCATGTTAATTTGTCTTATCCCACAGATATAATGGAAGTAAAGTTGGCCAACCTAAAGTCAGCACCAAGATAATAATAGATATAGATACTTACATTTTAAAAACATAATAAATGCATATTTAAAAAATATATAATTTTAGTGCACTGTACACTCTCATAAAGTAATCTTATTCCATGCAGTGAAACAATTAATAAAGAGTAACTGCCTCCCTAAATTGTGTTTTGTTTTAGCTGTAAACTTAATAATAGTCCTGCACTGTGATGAGACATCAATGCTTATATTAATATTGACAAAATTCTAATTTTTATAAAACTTTTATAGTCTGTAAATGGCTCTACACGTCATATCCATTAAAACTCGCCACAGGAACTGGCTGGTTTCCAACTGGACTTTGCATCCATTCTTGGATCATTAAATTAAAATGTTAATGTTTATGTTGATGTGGATCCCCCTCTGAGCCCCTCCCCTCATTCCGCTCCTTGACTACGTCTTAGCATTTTTAAAGTTGTGCAATAATGGGTGGTCAGGCTCAGGAAGTATAAATACGTATTTGACATATTAATGGGACTATTCATTTTGCGTGTAACTGAGCCGCATAGAGCCACACTGTGCCCAGCAAACAGGACATGCTTTAATTGAAAAATTTTGAATTTACAGCATATTATACAGTAAAATGCAGAATTGCTTGCTTCTAACCAGGACCAAGCTGTCCGTTTGCTCTGTTGTGCTGTGTTGTTTGTGTACTATACAGGGTGTCTCAAAATTATTTTAAAGCGCTATACCGTATCTTTGCAATCACAAACCGACCACGAATGAAACTCTCACCACTTGTAACGTACAGTTTACTTCATAAAACGTAATAGCGCATTAAACCGTGTATGTAACTTGTGGTGTAATTGTAACATGATGTCATCGTGAAATATACTGCTTGGAAGTTGGCCCATCATTTTGAAACCCCCTGTATAATGCAATGGTGTGGTTTGGGATTGCTGTGCTGTGTGCCGCGGCCGCTGTGTTGTCCTGCTCGAACCCCTCCATAAGACCAGAGCGTTACTGATGAATATGTATGCAGGCCGTTAGGCTCATTTCCAACCCGTCACACGCACGTCCGTACCATCACCGTCCAAAAGCACATCACTCAGAGCTGTCACCCGGCGTTACCCGCGACAACTGGGAAAGAGATTATGGAGATGAAATCAATTATGTCTTAATACAGAACGCCGTCACTCCCCGCGACAGTAAATCCCGGACCGACCGCCGAAGGACTGACGACGATTGATTACCTTAATATTACTCGTATTGGCTGCTGGAGGCTCCCAGGTCCGCCTTCCCTAGGGGGTGTGCTCCAGGCGAGAGGAAGTCGGCCGTTCAATGTTATTACCTTTCATTTATGATAACCAGGGCATTATATCTGCGCAAATGCCTCTCCTCGTCACTATCTCTCACATATCCCCTCCTCAGAGCATGTGCCAAGGGCTATTTTAGCGTCAGAAGATCTTGTCTGCGTATCTGTAACTATCAAATGTCGTTTTTTTTTTTAAACCTCCCACAGGAAGTACGGCGCAAGAGGAAAAAAGTGCTTATCAGATTCCACATGTTCAGCATTGATGATCCTGTTTCATTCCAATATCTAGTGAAAACCTTTCACTGCTGGGTGGGCGGTTACATTTACATTCTATTAAAGAAGTCATCTTTCGCAGTGAAATTAGTATTAAAGAGTAACTGCACCTTAAAATTTATTTTTTGGAGCTGAAAACAAAATAACGAGACTGCACTGTGATGAGACGCTCACATGCGGGTGTTAATATTGACCAAGTTCCCATTTATATAAAAATCTGGATGGATGACATGGTCTGAAAATGGCTCTATGCGTCATATCCGTTAAAACCATATGGTTAAACTCACCCAGGACTTGGCTAGTTTACGATACTTCTCGTCCACATGTGCATCATCAACTTCAAATGTCAGCATTATTGCTAATGGGGATCCCCTCCCCTCCCCTCCCCTCCCCTCATTGACTACATTTTAGCATTTTTCCAATTTGTGCCAGTGGGTAGAGAATCAGGCTCAGAGCTGGGGTGCAGTAAACTGTACACTTTAATGTTCTTTCTGTTGAGTAGCAGGTTGAACGGACATTTGAGATTCAGTTAGCATTTTATTATTTATTAAATTAAGTAATTTGACCAGGAAGTCCCACTGAGATCAAACACACTTTTATATTGGAGATGTTGTGGATTACGTTTCTATTCTTTATCTAAACCAGATGGAATATAATGGAATTTTATATTCAATATCAAAATTATTTGGGAAATAATTCTATGTGTGTATTCTCATTAGAGGATACTTGTATTTGAGTTACCTCAATGGTAAATCACCTTTTACGCTAGTTTGCGCTGTTGCGTGTGCATCATCAAGAACCACCACCCCTAACCTCCGACCATCATTAAATCATTCAGCTTTGAACGGCTTCCACAATAGAATTAGCCCCGCGAGGTCATCCGTTGACAGCTTCATTTTCATTTCGCTGTGAGAATGAAGTCTGGAAAGCCTTGGAATCATTCTGAATGTGTCCGAGTAGCAACTGAACTTTCCAATCAGCGTCGTGTTGATAGTTAAACGGCCGTGGTTTAGGTGGGCCGACCATAATGCCGACAGCGAAAACGACCAGATGATTCATCCAATCAACTGCCAAGTATTCTTTTGAAAGTACAGCCATTCACAAATAGTTTCAATGTACGGCTCCCCAGATGGACTTGTGACAACAATTCCTCTGGCATGTCAGGTTACTGTAGAATGGCCAATAGCTTTTTCTTTTTCTTTCACAACAGTTCTATGAAAAAAAATAGCATGTCTTTATACAGTGTATATGTGTATATATGTTATACTGTATACACACACACACACACATAAGCATGATAGCTATTTTTGTTAGGTGAAATATTGTGTGTGTGTATATATATATATACACACACACATACATTGTATACATATTACATTGACATACATAGTATACATATTGGTTGTTATGATTGGTTAAACCAATTTCATTGCTTGGCTAAGTATTAAAGATAAACCTTCAGGCGAAAAAAACAAATGGTACATTTCTGTATTTATTGTTCCAATTGTAGTCTGGAAAAACACCTATTAAAACCTCGGTGAACACTTTCACCTGTCGCTGTCTGCTCTGTCTATGTGTGTGTGTGTGTGTGTGTGCGCGCGTGCGTGTGGGTGCTCTCGTCTGACGAGAGCACAGAATCAGCACAACGGGGCAAACTTTCTCACGTCAGCAACACGCATTTAAATACACCAGGCAATATTATTGACGTCTGAAAAATGATTGAGGTCATGTCCATATATTTCACGTTAGGTCAACGACAGGCCTACACACACGCTTGCATCCTCCATATCTTATTAACTACCAGGTGTTACCAAGTATGTTTTCATAAGTCGTTTGCGTGTTGTGACCTTCAGGAATGGTGGAGGCCGCAGTGGCACCTTCTGTGCCTGCACCATCCTGCTGGAGATGATCCAGTACCAGAACATGGTGGACATCTTCTATGCTGTGAAAACACTACGCAACTCCAAACCCAACATGGTGGAGTCTCTGGTGAGGTCCAGCACGTCACCTCCACTGTTTGTTTGTTTTTTTTAGAACTTCTTCTGCATTTCATGTAGGTATGTCTAAAACGAGTGCCGTTTTCTCTCTGTGAATATTATCTCTTTCCCCAGGACCAGTATCGATTTTGCTATGACCTTGTCCTGGAGTACTTGGATTGCTTTGAGGAGAGATAGCAAAATGTTTACCGTGGCAGATGACCAGGGCGCAGAGGGAGGGGGGAGGCGTGGGCGCGCAGCAAAACGTCTTCTTCAAACATCTTTGGACCTGTGGACTAGTGTGCAAGGAGAAGAAATAAGGTGGTCAAGATTCTAACTTTTAACCTTTAATGTACAGCTGTAATTTCCTCCTCCTTGTCGGTGATGTTTTTCTCTTTTGATATTTTTGTGCTTTTTTTTCCCCTTGGGGTTGGGGGGGGGGGCTGCTGCTGCTGCCTCTGGACCGAGGTGTTGCTGTGGCAACAAAGCAGTTAACGGAGGGGTATCAGTGGACCTGTCTGTTGTGATGAAAGGTCACTTTGGCTTTGTTGCGTTGCGTTGTTCTGTTCGAAAAGGATCGGGCCGGGTGGTACAGTATGTCTCCAAGAGCGACAGCAGAGTTTAGCAGACACGCAGACATTCTCCTCTCTCTCTCAAGAACCACAACGGCAATGTCCAGCTGTTCATATACCATAAACTGCCTTATTCATTCCTAATGCTCGGGACTCACCGAATGGCCCCTGCAACGACAAAACAAAATGGAGGGGAAAAAAAAAAAAGCTTTCCCCACAACGTATTTCAATATTAGAATTGACCAGCACAGTCATGACCTTTTTATGATGACGCAGATGTACAGCGGTGTGGATTGTTTCGCACTTACCGTGATGGGTCCCCCACAGGACTTTCCCTGTGTGAGCTTAAAGGTTTCCATTATTGTCACAGTGCCAATCCTGCCAGAGACTTGAATCCTCTGTGCTTCATGAAGACATGCATGCACACACACGCTCGCGTGCACACTGGATCTCCATTCATCCATTGGACCTGGCTATTGTGCATTCATGCTGTGTGCAGAGGTGTAGGCCAGAAGTGTTGTGCATGTTTAAGGGCTTGTTCATAGTCTACGCAAGCTATGCGGGCGCGAACGCATCGAGCTACGCAAGGAGGGTTTGATGCCTACTTGCGTAGCAAAATGCGTTGTAGTCACTTTTGTAAAAGCAACGCAAACGCGCCTGCCGTTTCATCTAAAATGGCTCAGAGCACCAACTGACGCGTTCTATGCTCTGACAATATGCGCGTAGCACTTTTGTTTGCGATCGTGTCAGCGTAGTTTGTGTAGACTATGAACCAGCCCTTTCTAATCTTGAACAGTCCAAACAAACTCACCATTTGCTTGTACTTGTTCTGTAAGGGGCTGAATTTTGGCAGTTTTGAAACAAGCATTACATGTTGTTCCTAATAACATAAATACAACAAATATCAAATATATAAACGGGCATTAGCAACGTGCAGTAGAGAGAATGCCTGAAGGTTTTTAACATTGTTATTTTAACATGTTTTTCCATGGTCAGTTTAGTATTTTTTTATTAATGTTTTATGACATTCAGAAAAAGTAGTTTGATATTTTATGAATAAGCACGAGTTGGTGAGACATTGTCCGTTAATAATGCAGATCAGTTATTTGTTTGGTACGACTGAACTAAGAAGCCCATTTTCTTTTGTTTCATATTGAATGCAGACCATTGAAATAGTCAAGAAGAAATAAGTACTGTAGGAGCTCCTGTTTGTGTTTGAATGTATAATTGACATCTGAAAATTAACTCCAATATAATTGATTCTGAGAAAATATGTCCATGCCAGTTGCTACTGACGTGTATGTAACATCTATCGTAAACTGCTGTAGCGTGTCTCTGAACACGGCTTTAACTGCAATTGTTTTGGAGGGAAGTGTAGTTCTCCAATAGACACAGCACAGCACATTTTATGCTGCCTTCATGCGTTTGGTCACATACATTAATTCAAAACTTCCTCTACACCTTTTTTTACGTATAAAAGCAAGTATCTCCATCATGGATAAACAATTATTTTCTGCCACGCAGAAAGTTTGAAGGTCTCCAACTCAAGAACTCAGGTATGAAAACGTAGTTCTGGGTTCTTCATCTTGTGGGTAGTGCATCCTGTCACACAACAGCTTTTTAGGTAGGGTTTTTTTTTTTTTTTTTTTTTTTTTGTAGAAGTCAGAAATTACATTATTTTAACGCAAGGCAAAGTCAACGGGGTGCGTGGGCATGGTTTTCAGAATATGACGCGTTGTGACGCTGTCTCTATGTTGATGTTGTGAGCAAGTTTCGCCCCCCTTTGCTTCGCCAAAAAGCCCTTCATTCATACACTGAGTGTGGGACAATCACAAGTGGCAGCTAGAAACATTCTGTCTCTGGTTTGCGGTTCATAATCTGGGATTATCTACAATATCACAATATAACCAGGATCCCACATTTGAACTGATTGACTGATCGTTTGTTTTTGAGAAGGGTAGACAATGAGATAGCTATTGTATTGTGATGCAACGCATTATAGCCAGTACTCTATCACAGAATCGCTGGTCTACAACAAGGAAGTGCCTGGACACTTAATTTCTCGTGGGTGGAGGGAACATGTGTATATATAGATGTATATTACTGTTGTGTGAATACTATGTGAATAATCTATATGTTTTGCCCAGAGTAAAGCTGTGCAGTACGTAACCATGAAGTAACCACAAAGCTGAATGTGCTGTAAAAATTACTATTTTACCAGTTCATGCCAGAGTTTATGTCAGACCTACCAGATAAAGTAGTCTGTGATAAGTCCTAAATATCCTCACACCAGGATCCAACATTACCCACAATGCATTTCAGTCCCCACCCCCACGGCTCAGATGCCGACGCAGGGCTTTTGGAACTTTTAAACTTAAATTTCCATTTGCAGTTTTGATCCACTAGCAAATAATGGAGCGGAACAACGCTTGTTTTCACTCAGATTTTTGTGAAAGTTCGGTAACTCTCTAGTCCAAGAACACCCGGCACGGCACATACAATAATGCCTCTGCATTTGAATTATGCAGCAGTAATGTATTCTGCCATTTCAAATGAACCTCGTTTTTTTCCAATGCATAAGTGTATTGTGAGCTCTGCTTCGGCAGAATGGGTTCTCATGGTTATCAAAGCATGTACGAATCCATTGTCTGCTTCTTCGAGTTCGTTACATTTCCCACTAACCTCAAACATATTTTAATTTAGTTAACTTTTATTGTTCTGATCCGCATCATTTATTTGGACCACTGTATTTCAACATAGCCAAAAAATGTACTTTTACCATTCCAAAGCTTCGACTATGACTGCTCTCGCAGCGACACTGCTGTTCGGGGAGTTTCATTGTTTTCTTTTGAGTGTTTATGTGTGATATTGAACCAATGGAACAAGACTACTGTGTTTTTAACCATTGTATTTGTGGGGAAAGGTGTGTATTTAATGAGGGAGTGGGGGGTTTATTTTAGCTCGGGACGGGACTGAGGAAAAACAACCAACAATAAAAACAAATGTGGTAAGGAAAATAGAGTTGTGTAGTTATTGTCAAGGTGATGGATAACTGCTGGAAAAAAAATCCCCTCCCAAAAGTCTCTACAAAGTGTACTACAGTAGGTTTCCCTGTTTCACTGTTACTGCCTGTTGGTTATTCCCTTTCGAATGTGCACTCGGCAAATAAAATCTCTGCGGTTTCACGATTGGCTTGTCAGCAGAAGCAGAGATCTGACAGCTTGGCTCAGCCTTCCTGTCTAGGAGCTTCTTAGCCATGCTGTGGGTTTTCATACGGATGTGGGCAGTTAGCGGTTCACATAGCCTTGGACCACCATTTGATCCCATCCACAAACCCCACCCCCACGGCTGTGCGACCGCTAAGTCCCATCCACAACACAACCACTTCCATTTTGCTTTATTTCCTTTTCCTTCTCTCTGCCTCTAGACTCTCTTATCCCCTCTCGCTCACTGCGTACGTGACGAGGCATTTCCGAACCGCAGGCGTTGTCCTCTCGCAGGCCTCGGCCATTTTTGAATAATGCACAAGTTCTGCAAGGTGATCTAGTCACGTATAAACAGAGACACGGCAGATTAATTACAGGACAAGACCTCCCTCTGTTGTGTTAAGAATGCTGTGCCCTGTATATGGATTCACTTTAAATGATTCCAAATTGCACAACAAGATATTGATTAGTCTTGGAGGCAAACTGTCAGATACAATAAATACAATGTAATAACATAATAAGATGTGTGTTTGACTTGACATTGATTTGAAAAATTTTTTAAAATAATTTCTGGGACTGTATTTCATCATCTAAAATGTCTTCTTCGCTGTGGATGAAATGCTTCTGTACAGATTTCCTATCCTCAGTTGGGCCTCATGTTTGACCAGTGTCTTACTGGTAATTGGAATTGTATCATTTAATTCTGATGCTCTGACCTTGTCTGCTAGATATAACTCTGTAGGGATTTTTCACCCTGGCAGTCCTGTCAAATCCCTCAGCTGATAAGGCTTGTTTCTGTCATGCGTCCCAAGTGAGAGGATCCTCTCTCTCCTCCTCTCCTTAGCTTTCTCCCTTAACACCTCTCTCAATGTTTCCCCATCTCTTTCCCTTAACATATATCTCCCTATCTTCATTTACATCTCCCTAAACATATTTCCCATAACATTTCCCTAGCTCTCCCTATCTCCCTTAAAATCTCCTTGTCTCCCTTAAAATCTCTCATATCTATTAACATCTCCATATTTCTCTCCCTTAACAACTTTCCCTATCTTCATTTACATTTCCCATAACATCTTCATATCTCTCTCCCTTAACACCTCTTTCCATATCTCCCTTAACATATTTCCATATTTCCCTTAATGTCTATCCATATCTGCCTTAACATATTTCCCTCTCTCTCCCTTTACATCTCCATTTCTCTCTCCCTGTATCCCTTAGCATCTTATCTATATCTTAACATCTCTCCCTAGCTCTCAACTCCCACTATCTCCCTTAACACTGCTCCCTATCTCTCTCCTTATCTCCCTTAACATCTTCCTATATTTCTCCCTCAACATATCTCCCTAACTCTTACCCTTTCTTCCACGCTATCTCCTCTCTCTTCATCTTTCTCCCCATCTCCATGGGTGTTGTGGATCAGTAAACACCGATTAAGATGCTGATTGATGCTCCAGAGGTTTAGGCATATTTTTCTAAATTCACTAATTGGGCATTTTGATGTAGTTTAACAGTTAATATTATTTTACATCAATGCATTATGCTGGGAATTACTGGTAATACATACGGACAAAATAAAAACTGGGAAAACATCCTAATAAAATTGTTAATGCTGCTTTGACCTCGCCTAGCCTAAATCACTACTGTAATACAAACAGGCTTCTTTGTATTTGCTGCGTTGTAGCATGGAATCTACAGGTTATGACCTTAGACTTGCCTCATAACAAAACAAAAGTGTTTTTTTTTTTACATCACACATCATTTTATTCCGACAACATCTTGCTCAGTCTAGCAGAAGGTTGCTCCACACATTGCCAAATGCACCAGAAAGAAACCACACATACTCTTGTTATCTAGTCTTGCCTTCCCAGTTGTATATGAAAGGGCGGCTCCAGACAGATAGCACACCCACCCACACACACACACACACACACACACACACACACACAGGACGGACACCTGAGTGAGTCAACCGTACTTTTCGTCCATTATCGCACACTTCACACGCACGCATTGTCGCTAGCTCGCGTCGTCACAGATGCTGACCAGCAGTCTTACCCAAAAGCTGTTCCCCTACTTTAAATGAGTCCTTGAAAGTTGTGTTGTGAAGCCTTTTGTTCAAAGATGTTTTTATGCTTTGAAAATAATATTGTGGTCCTATGAATGAGCACTTGCTTGCTTGAGTGGGTTTTATTGTGTTACAGTCTGACATCACACTGTGACAGAAATACAGCTTCATTTTTAAGATACAACACGCTGAAAAAAAACAGGCCTTCCTGTTTTCTAATTATTACAGTTTAATAAAAAGGTAGCAGTCTTTCAGAACATTTTAAACGTGTACCCTGCTAAAAAATCCAGCATTGCTGGTCACCACCATATAAAGTATGTTTGGCATGATGGAACCAGCATGGAATGCTGGTTTGCTGGTACCCTGGCATCCCATGCTGTTTGCTGGTGCACTACCCTAGCACTAACCAGTATGAACCAGCCTGGACCAGCACTACCCTAGCACTAACCAGTATGAACCAGCCTGGACCAGCAATACCCTAGCACTAACCAGTATGGACCAGCATGGACCAGCACTACATTAGCACTAACCAGTATGGACCAGCATGGAATTCATGCTGGTTTATGCTGGATTTTTTAGCGGGGTAACTGATAGTGGTGCATAACTGAAAAATGCTAAAACATAGTCAAGGAGCTGTTAGGAGAGGAAATGGACTGAAGGGGGGACCACATTAATGTTAACTTTAACATTTTGAATTAGATGATGCTCGAGTGGATCAAAAGTACAGTTGGAAACAAGCCAGGTCCTGGGGCGATTTATAACAAATATGATGTTTGGAGCAATTGTCAGACCATAAACCTTTTGTCAATATTAACACCAGCACACCACCAGATGGTTCATCACAGTGCAGGACTACTATTAAGTTTACAGTCAAAAAAAAAAAACACAATTTAGAGTGCCGTTACTCTTAAATGCTGAATTATTTGACCTGTTATTGATGGTCCCACTAGAAGGAATACAAAATAACAAACATGAGAAAATTAACCAGCGGAGAGGGTAGATGTGTTATCTAGAAAAAAATGTAAACGGTTTTTAAGGCAAGGCTGAAACCTCATAATGTTGTAGGCCTATACTGTATTGTATACAGGTGTTTCCTTCGCATTCTCTATTGATAACAAGATAATATAAGGCAAAGAGGAGGCTGATGTATGTTATTTTGCTCCAAGGGTAATCTCCCGTTGTTAGTACAGCTATAGAGATGTTGGACCCTGAGGATGTTTGGCAAGAGCGTGTAAATGATCTTGTGTCAACACCATCCATTTCTACAGTAGGTTGCTGCAATAAAGCATCTATGAGCTACCATAAATTTGAGAGATGGGCTTATCAAAAGGTCAGCCCTTCGTGGAACTGGCTTACCAACTGGATTTATCCTTCAGTTTATTTGGAGCAAAAAAAAAAAAAAGCAGGCCACAAGTTATGAATAACATCAATCATGGTTTATTGTAGTCCTTAAAAAAACGTTAATCAAAAACTGTCCTTTCCACTCCTTTAGAGCTGAAATGTTTTTGTTGAAAATGTATCTTCACCCGTTGATATTCATTACTTTTTAAAACAACAAACATATTGAATCTAGCCATGCACATAGTAGCTATGAATATTTTTGTCTTCACTAGTATCTATATGAGAAGCAGAATAACCCAAATTAAACTTCCATTGTTAACTGTGAGCAGACAATATCAAAGGCAACCATCCAGAGAGTGTTCTGCATCTTTGAATGTCTTTCTTTTGTATTAGGCCGACCCCGTTACAGAAAGACATGTCTATGTTTCGTTACCCCCGACTAAACCCTATCAGCCGTCACTGTTCAAAGGGATATTCTTAACAGTCCATCTTCTCCACTCCCCCCTTTTCTGTCCCTCCATCCCTTCACCTTTCCTCTCTACTCCCTCGTACCCTTCTCCTGGCCATCCCAGTCTCCCAGTGGGTTTTGCGGTATTTGTTGAAAGTGACCATGCAGACAGCAATGGACAACATTGCTGCCGCTGCTGCTGAACTGCATTAACCTCAGAGGGAGGGGTTGGATGTGTTCCTGTTCCCTCACATCTCTCTTTCACACCAGGTGCCCCAGAGAGAGCAGGGCAAGCAGCGTCTCCTGCCCAACACCTCCCTCCGTCCGCCCGCGTCCCCCAGAGAGTCTCCCCCCCCCCTCTATCTCCAACCCTGCCAGGGGTGAGTAATGCCAGGCGCTCGCTAAGGACGCCACCGCACTCTGCATCGCAATGAACCACCCTGTCGTCTTCCTATCTTCTTATGTCTGTCGCAGTTGTCCGGTCCAAACTGATGTCGGTGACCTCCCGCCACTCGTCGCCTGTTCCTTGCTCGGCGGAGACACATTTCCAAAGCTTTTGTTTTCCGTCTCATCCAATCACTCAGTTTTCATACTAATCACGCACACAGTCGAATTCTAAAACACACACTTGTGTTGTTGAATCGTAAGTCGCTTTGGATAAAAGCGAAAATGTCTTAACTGTAACTAAAATGTAAAAACACCCACAAGAAACCTTGAATGTAAAAAGCACTTGTGTGGTGTTACCCAGTGTGGCCACGCTGTTTAGCCTCCTACTGGGCGTAGACCTCCAGTTAATTTTGAAACTATTGGACAGCGTTGAACCAATCGGCATTGCTACAATTGTTTTGATCGACTTATCTAACTCTACATTTAGAAACACGCTTGACTTCCTCTCACTAACCCGCCCTGATTGGTCCGCCAGCGAGGGCTAACGCTAATGTTTCCAGACTATAGTCTCACCGAAAATTGTTTAGCTGAGAGCGGTAGTTGTGCAGAGTCGTGTCAGACGTTTGAAATGTGCCCGAAATGGCACGCAAGGGTTTCGGTCCTGCAGAGACCCATTAATTGGAGATATCACTTCTTCCTCCTCCTTCATCTTCCTCTTCATTCAGCAGCTGTGCCAGGCACATGAATAAATAAATTCCTCTCTCCTGGACACATGTAAACACAAGGCTCCTGTTTCTCGTCTCCATTTATTTCCCTGGACCAAAGTGCAGCACGTAGAGCTTTAAGTGCCCCTTTGTTCTCCGCCGTCAGACTCCATAACGTGATCTGCCAAGATGGCAGCCAGCTATGGCGAGGCTGAGCCTGGTGAAGCTTCACACTACATAAAGGCTGTTTTTAACGACGGTGTAAAACAAATATTTGTTTGGAAATAAGTTATATATGTTAGAAAACCAGTCCCGTAAACATGTGAAACCTTCAATAATACGTAGTATTGAATTGTGGAGTTAGACCGTCTTTGTGGAGTTCTGTATTTAATAATTTCTGTGTTCAGGAATTTTTGGAAGGGCCAGAAACTGTATGACACTACAGACTCCTAGTGAGCATACCACTCCCAGTAATGCCATGTGGATATACAGTAAAAGCATAGAGAGCGTCTTCAAAGTTGTTGCTAACTTATTAAGGCTTAGATATGGATCCAAGGAAACTACAGTTGAAGGTTTAACAATGGCTCAATGCCTCTTTAACGCTTCTGTTTGTCAGTAGCAGTTAGTCATTTTTGTTGTTGACATGAGTGAGTGAATTTAATCAAGGAACCATTTCTATTAACTATTTCCATTTTCATTCCTTGCGAGACGGCTCCATTACAGCCGTGCCTTGAACTTGTACTTGTCCCTGAACTCGGAGCATGAGGGATTGTGGTTTCCTATCATGTCGGTCGGAGCCCACAGGTCTGTACGCATGCAGATTTCAGCGTCTTTAATATTTGAATGGACATGTTGCTGCGGTACTGGAAGAACATCTCATTGTGGGGAGGGAAAATAAATCACTCGGGGACCTAGACAGGATTAGAGAGGAATAATTCATAACTGTTTAACCCTTTCACCGACTCTCCACCTTTTCTATATTTACCCCCCCCCCCCCCCCCACCCCCTTCCTCTCTTCCCCCTCATCCTCACTTCACCTTTACTTTTGCTGAGAGGAGAGAAGGCCATGTCTGGGGGAGGTGGCGGTCTTCTAACATCTGTTCGTCTGGGTGGAAGGTGTTGTGGTGGTGTAGGAGGAGTGGGGGGGTCATGACTCTCTTCCCGGGGCGGACGTGTTTTTGATGTCGTCGTGTCAATCACAGCGGAGTGTGTCCTGGTCACAATACGCGGCCATCCGTGTTCCCTGCCCGTGCCATCTGTCAGCGTGGTAACTTCACACCGGAACAGTAACCCGGAGCGGAGCACTCAGCTAAAGGTCCCTCGGTTCACCGTCGGCGGCCAAACACCGCTCCGTCATAGCGCGCTTGTGTGTAATGGAGACGCATGTTGTGCCGACGCACATTTTTTATATATGGTGGCTTAAGTCGTAAATACAGTGTATGAAAGGAGGATGAAGCAGGGAGAGAGAGAAAGAGAGAGAGAGCTAGAGAGAGTTTGAGTTTTAACAGCACTTTAATTAAACATTCCATTTTATGTTGCAATGTTATGTTTTACATACAAAATATAATCCTATAATCATAGACCTTAAACAAAGATCCTTTATAATCCCACACCTGCTTGAACTCTTAATTACATCACCCATGATGTTATTACAAGTATATTCTAGCATTACTCTACCCTTCACCATCCCTTTGAGGGAGCTAGAGAGAGAGAGAGAGAGAGAGAGAGCTAAAGTGAGAGCTAGAGACAGAGCTAGATAGAGAGCTAGAGAGAAAGAAATGAGAGAGAGCAAGAGAGATAGTAAAGGACTGCTAAAATGTGTTCACATGAACAGACCCAGAGTCAGGTGGAGGAGTTAGGTTTTTAAACTTTGAGCATTGTTACTGTGAAGGGCGGCCCAGCCATCCATTGTGGCAGTCCTAAATCGTCACTTGATGGTGTGTGGAGCCTGGCATGTGTCTTTAAAGCGGGAGAGGCTAACTGTAATTGGCATGTACTGCACGCATGCGTTATGCATAAGGGGGTGGGGGCTGTGCTCGCAACAATGCAGGCACCATTATTGCTCTTCCTGAAGTTGTTTCCCTTCATTATTCTTTTCCTTCAGAAAAATAACTTACTCATAAAGCAAATTGCGTTAGGGGGCTCAGGGCCATTAGGGCCATTAGGAAGAGGACATTTGCTGTGGCACAAACACAGTCGAGCTGTGCCGGCCTGTCAGGACGTGTGTGACAGAGTGCGTGTCTGAGAGCTCATTCAGCAGCAGTTCGTCACTGCTGGTTAACTTACTGTAGATTCAGACGCCATGGCTTGTCAGCAAGCACATTCTCTGTGTGTGTGTATACAGTATGTATGTGTTGTGTGTGTATATATATACACACACACACACACAGTATGTGTATGTATATATGTGTGTATATGTATTTTGTATATATTTGCATTGAAAAATGTACATTTTATTATCATTATTATTATAACTATTACTGCTACCTTATCATCATCATCATGATGAGAATGATCACAATACAGAGAGAGAGAGTGGATGGCCTCTCTCTCTCTCTCTCTCTCTCTCTCTCTCTCTCTCTCTCTCTCTCTCTCTCTCTCTCTCTCTCTCTCTCT
>JAODUH010012113.1:1541-14581 GCA_027564835.1 Typhlichthys subterraneus | reverse complement strand
GCTGAACAGGAGAAGTCCCAGGCAGCATCCCAGAGGCACATCTATTTAATTGGGAAAGGTAATTTCTCAATACACTTTACACACTGAACTTGACCTGCAAGATAGTACCTATTGCAATTCACCATATTATGGAAGATTTTTTTATTTTATTAAAATGTCGTATTTACTTATTTATTTACAAGTTTTGCCATTTCTAGTTTGATGTTCTCCAAGAAGATGCAATTTGCTTCATGCTTTATAACCTACATACAGTAGGGCTAGTTTTAGTAGGGTAATAACATATTAATTAACATTAATAACCTATTCTGATGTACAGTATAGTCTATATCAAGGACAGATTTGAATTGTTTCAACTGGTGACTGTGTATTGTTCGAGAAAGCTATTTCTAGTAAATGGTGATATAAAATGGCTCCTACCTTTTTACAAATGCAATTTACTATAAATCCTCCACTTTCCCCCTTCCCCTCCATTCCCCCTGAATTCAAGGTCACATTAAAACAGAGGGCCGCACAATACAACCTAGCGAAAGGAGCAAAAATCACTAGGGAATCTATAAAACATGAGAAAATGGCTGGTTCACAACCCTGTGTCAGGGGTTCCCAAGGCCGATAATTTCAACCTACAAGTCCAAACTGAAAAAGTGTCATACTGGTAAAACGGCTACCTGGAATCAGGGCTAGGAATCATTAATCACTGTTTTTGTGGATGGCGGTGAACTCCTTAGCAAGCAGATATTGGTAATTTACTGTAGTGAGGCAAGGAAAGGAAATTGCATCCACAGCTAATGCTTTTCTTCTACCTGCTGAAATTGTGTTTCACGTGTGCAGGGTGTCACATTTTAATAGACCACTTTGATATAATAGTTGAAGATGCTGTAAATAAAAACAAATTTCCTAGAACATGTGCATGTTTTAACTCATATTTCTGCAAAAACTGACATAGAAGAGTATTATAAATAATTAAAATAGCATACACATTTAGCTTTAAATGCTAAATGCTGTGCATGCTAATGAAAGGAAATACATTACCGGAAAATGTATAGTTATTGTGTAGACAGTCAAATATTACATTCTCAGCATTAAAGGTAAAATATAATTAAATATGTGAAAGTTGTATTAGTTTGAGTGCGTATCAGGCCCGGCGCCTGGATAAATAAGAGGGGGCAGATAAAATTGGCGAGGGGACCATTTCTATATACTTATCCTAACAATTAGGTAAACATCCTGCTATGCAAAATAGTGGAATTTTGACTAGATGCAAACATCTAGTCAACACTTTTCTGTGTTTGTGTGTCATGGACATTATATGAAATATTCATATTTTGATGAGATTGTCAGGTCACCACCTAAAATTGGTCTGATGAAAAGTTTAATGAATTTCATCAATTTCGAAATACAATATCCTCTGAAAGGATAAACAACAATGCACTAAAGCCAAGTGTGTTTTAGCATGTCTTGCTAAAGCGTCTGCTCTCTAATCCATGGGAGCGGGGTTCACATCCCAGGTGGGATGGACTGTCAAACTCACACAATTTAGAGAATTGAGCACTCTAAACATTGGTCAACAAGATGCAAAATAATATAATTTATGAACAATTATAAGGCTACTCTAATAGCCAATCGCCCCGTGAGGCAGGGCGGCTGTGACCTGACCTTGATTGCTGCTGGCTACGTAACATTTTCTGCGGCTCATGGTGATCATATTAAGTTTAGGCTCTGCAATTTCATTGCTGCTCCTGGGGCTACAGGCCCTAGCTGGGCCTTCTACGATGTTTTGTTTTTTCTCACAAAGCTACCATCTGATGTTCATCTCCTGAACTCCTTTTTGGCTAAACAAAAAAGCATAATAAAAAAAGCAAAATAATTATATTTTATGTGGGAAAAGGTGTTTCATTACTGTAATTTCTGACACTTGGCAAATATTTGTGTTATTGTTTTCTATTTTTCTATAGAGTACATAAAACTTAAAACTGAAAATGCTAAGCCCCCTCACCCTCATTGTGGCACTGGGCCTGGTGTGTGTGTTTTGCGACTTCCTGCATATTTAACAGGGTACAGTCAAAATCTGTGACATATAGTTAATAATCTGTTATGTGTTTATGTGTTTATTGTCCGTTTCAAAGTAGTAAAATCTAAAATGTAATTTATTTGTACATGAGCTCTGTATGGAAAGCGTGAATATGGATCTTGTAGCCTAATAGTTGCTGTGACTAGCGGTCAACAGAGAATATGACAATACAAAACTAGCCCCCTCTCTCTCCCGCAAGTGAACAGGTACCCTAAATCATTAAACAACAAATAATTTCTGCTCCACCTATGTGATATATCACACCAACGTAATGTACAATCATTTAAACAAAACATACAGTACATGGCTCGTACAAGTGATATATGAAGTTGTCTTAAAAATATATGTTGGTGGCTGTTGGAGAGGATGACCACAGGATCGGCTATGTAGGCCTGTATGTATGCAAGTGGGAGTTGCTAACTGAGTCAATTGCTTGTGCTCATTAGCCTGTTCCTCCTGGGGACCATCCGGGTTAGGTAGATAGATAGTCAATGCCAAATGCACCTGACACACTGCATTCATCCCATTACACAAACACCATGACTGGTAATTGCATGGCAAGGCAATAGACTGATACCATTCTGACCTCGCAAGCGTCAGTTATCCCAAGTCTAGCATAAACCTCCAGCAACGCAGCATCCAGGAGATCCACTGCAACACAACCCTGCAATTAACTGTATGTATCTTTTCATTGTACGGTCAAGCTGTGACTTTGCCAATTGCATTTAGTGAGGAAAGATTGGATAATGGAAACCATACATCAGCCTGTGCACATGTATGGCGTATCCACCGATCGACTGAACTTTGAATGATTGCGTGAAGGAGTGCATAAATCAACGCGCAAACAAGGAACTCAATAGGCTCCTTAAGCAAGCTATAATGCGCCAGGCCGAACGCATGCATCAGTGGAAGTGCTTTGCCGCCACTTTGTTCCTCATATCAAAAGAGCCAGGGGCATCTGACAGGCTCACTGACTCACTAACAATGCTCCAGTATAAATACAGAGATAGGGAACATAGAGTCACATACCTTGAGGTCTATATAACATAAATTGATGATACTAGTCTTGGCATATATCGGGGGATGCAGTCGGCCTGCTCGTGCTTGCTGCCAAGAATGTAAAGGGATGTAGAGAAGGAGGAAAAGATGAGGTGGAAGATAGAGAGAAGGGGATATTTCAAACGGAAAGTGGAAGAGCAGAAAGGGGTAAAGAAGAGAAGACAATGGAATGGAACATTTAAAATGGGGGTCCTGATTAAGCGGAAAATACTTAGTGAGAAAGGTTTCAACATACAAGTGCATCATGCAGAAAGAACCACATCACTGAAAGGAACTGTGTCTCTGTGCCCATTTTATATATGAGTACAAAGGGAGTGTAGTTCACAAGAGAGCGGAATAGAAAGGGGTAAGGGAAATAATTAACGCAATTCCTGCTACCAACCCCCACCCTTTAATTGTATATCCTTTTCAGTAATGTGTGTGTGTATGTGGGTGTTTGTGTGTCTCTGTGCAGGCCAGTGGGAGCTATTGGAAAGAGGTATAAAAACAACTATAAAAGCAATTTCACATAATTTGCCAGGCTGAAAAAAAAGGATATGTACATGTATTTATATATATATATATATATAAACAATAAATAATAATAATAATAATAATAAAATAATTGCATAAGCACTTGTTAATTAAAGACAGGACTAGGTAGAATGTCAAACACTAAATGTGTTAGAGTTCAAGGCAATGAGTTGCCCATGATAAGCAAGGCCTTTCTCCCCAGGTAAAAGATTCAGGCAGGAAGATAGAAGAAACTCCTAAATATACTCCCTTGAGAGTGGCAGTGGAGTGTGCCCGGAGTATCCAAATGCAATTTTGCATGTTCCCACAGGTACAGTACATGTATTTTTGAGCCACGTGCAGTGGTGCAGGATATATTTTCTAGGTGGGGGGGGATGAAAATGTGAGGAAAAATGTCGCAACTTTTAACCCTGTACAACTATGCTTTAGTTATTTCGCATAATTCAATTTTGTTAATAATACTAAAAACGTAATAATGGGAAAAACCAAATATGACGCCAGAGTGAAGGCTGTCCCGCCCAGGACTTGAGCCCCGCTCCCCTGCACAAAAGGTAAACATGATACAAGGTACACTACCAGACAATATTATAGATAGCACCATGGCATCCTTGAAGCATTAGAGAGTGAGATTTACATAATTTATAGATACAGCGCATCTTGACATCGTTACACATGATCATGATGACATAAACTGCTCGACACAGGTCAACATGCCTACATGGTCACTGGTCAACAACACACGCCATTATATCTCCCTATAAAACAAATAATATGCCCCTTCCAAGAACGGTCAATGTACAGTCCTATGTTGTGCGGAGGGGAATTGTCAAGCTTTTAGGGGAAATGCTTCTATGGTGCACGTTTTAGGCAACACGTGGTTTTACATCTTTAAAGCTTGAGAGGGTGTCGTATTTTTTCGATTTTCTGAAGCCAAAAAAGCAAGAGGAGATACCAACATAAACACACACAAGAACAGGACATCAAAGGGATATTATCTGATGATCCAAGATGAAAACTAACTTTACTGTATGGTACAGTAAAGTCTCCTGTTGTGCGATTATGAGATCCAGATCGATGAGACAAATCGTGGCGCGCTGAACAAATGTCTAAAGCAAGCCAAGATAATGAAAACTATAGGAAGTCATAACTTAAAATTATTTTAAAATAAAACAATGCAGGCTATTGACTTACCCTGGTAAGTAAGGACATTGCTGTTCCTCTAGTCTAGCCTACATGCTTGTCATTCACGTGAATTGTCAAGATTGTGCATTGAGACTGGTGGAATTATTATGTGAATAAGCTATAGCTCTCAAAAGCATTTTGTAGTTCTACTTCTCTCTGATATTTGGGACATTAAATACTGGATATAGTGGACTTGCCCATGATGGTATCCTCATGATGGTCGTCAAAGTAGGCAAATAAACGAATGTAACTCGGGTTACGCTACACCCCTTCCCCCCTACTGCTCCCCTGGCCCCATATGTCACAGTGTATGGAATACATTTGACTTATCTATAATTTTGTCATGCATCATTTGAAATCTCTGGTCTGGCTTGGGCGGTACAAAGTAGTCTCAAAAGTACTCACAGTCTCGTCTCATAGGTTTCCAGTGCACAATGGGATTAGGGGGCTGAGCTGCACGCATACAAACACATTGTGTTGGACGGAAGGACAAAAAAAAAAAACTCTATTAAGTCTTAGCGAGCCCTTCTCATAGAGAATAAGAGAAGGCAATAATGAACAGGGGAATAGGAGAGAGAGAGTGGCACAAGGAGAGAAGTGCATGAAGAAGAGAAGAGTGAATTGCATTGTGGGGCAATGAGGAGGTGAGAGGGATGACAGAGAGGAGATGAGAGGAGATGAGAGCAGAACAGAGGAGAGGAGAGGAGAGCAGAACAGAGGAGAGCAGAACAGAGGAGAGGAGAGGAGAGGAGAGGAGAGGAGAGGAGAACAGAGGAGAGGAGAGGAGAACAGAGGAGAGGAGAGGAAATGAGAACAGAGGAGAGCAGAACAGAGGAGAGGAGAGCAGAACAGAGGAGAGGAGAGGAGAGGAGAGGAGAGGAGAGTGCGGTCCAAAGAGACGTTTGCGGAGGAACTGAAAGGGAAACGGGAGAGAGTGTAAATTGGCGGAGGGGAAGGATAGAGAGGCAGGATGGGGAAGGGAAAGCTATTGAACGAGGCCCCACACTGCGATCCTTCATGGAAGCAATTCATTCTCATCTGGCAAGGTCACTCCATATCAAACAGCAGACCGGTCCATTTAGCTGTGCCGTGGAGCCTGGTGGTCTTATCTAGGATTATCAGGCTTGAAGAAAAGATAGCGGGCTGCATTAACCAAAGACAGAATGAGGTTAGCTTCCTGTAAACTTAGAGAACTGTTTGCCAATTTTAAAGTGTGGGTGTTGCAAATTCTCCAGTTTGGTTTGCTTTGAAGAAATATCTCTGCCACAGACATGCTGTATAACTATACAGCCACTGTGGAGGTCAGTCACGGTGATTAACGTGGTCCAAAGTGCCTGAGACAGACCAGTGTTGTGGTCTGTCTCAGGCACTTTGGACCACGGTCATTTGTTGAAGAGGATGTTAGATAATGGGATCTTACCCAAGGTCGCTGGCCAGGGCATGAAGTGACATTCACTGCATTAGCTGTAGGAGTGCGGCAGCGTCTGCATACAGTACAAGTACAATCAACAGCGTGATTATTGTACGCCAGTGATCATTCCTAATTAAAGACATGCAGATATGCAGGTGATGTCACAGCCTATCACTCAACTGTCATAATGAGGTTTGTTTAGGTCCCTGCTACCGTTACATTGCAAAGCTGGCTTCTTTGAGATGTTTGGAGCCAGGTTGCAACCTAATATGGGTGCTCATCCATGATTTGTAGTTTGTATCCTGGTTGGTTTCTCATTTGAGGTTTGTTTAGGTTTTGTTTTGATACTCATTAGTGTGCAGTTGTTTGCCTTTGTGTGTGTGGGGCTGATTGCTGATTGCTACAGTAGCGCAGCAATCTCTGTGTAGGCCAAACATTTGAGAGTGTCACGTGTCTGGTGGTTGTTGAAGAGGAGCGGTTTCATTTGTCCCAGGTATGTGACCTTAAGGGGGCTGTTTGTCTTGCGGTGTGGTGAAAGTGGGCTATTAATGTATGTTAAAAAATATGAAGCCCAAATGAAATGCATCCATTTCCTGCATCTTGACGTGACTGTGTGTGTCGACGCCGGCCTGAATGGCTTTCTTTTCTCTCGCTAGTGGACAGATGAGGCAACCCATGGGATGATAAGGAGGTCAGGGCAACAGATGAGAGAGGAAAGGTTTCTCAATCAATCTGTCAGCCGCAGTTTCCCTCTCTCATCCCACAGAGCAAGAGGGCTGATGTCATGGTCCATACAGCCCAGGAGAAAGATGATTGGGGGATGCACATAACTGCATGTGTCACATTTAGGTGTGTGTGTGTGTGTGTGTTTCTGTTTGTGTACATGTGTGTTTGCGTGGGGGTTTATTTGCCTTTGCATGGTGACTATGTGGATTGTTGTTGTGTGTGTGTGTGTGTTGCAATAAAGTGGATAACTGATCACCATCTGTTCCAAACTAGAAGAAAAAAAAAATAATTTCACTCATTAAATCTCTAATCCCGATACACGAGTGATTCCTCCAATATTATTGCTGTTTGCGTGAACAATAATTTGATCGGTGGATGACAGATAATAGACTAGAATATTACATTATATTCCTGCCTCCACAAATTAATTATGATGTTATGAGATTATTGCACTGGGGATAAGACCAGCCATTGATATAATACGACATTATTTTGCGATCTTATCTACAAATGTGGGAAGGTCATTGCCTACCACAAAGTGAGCCAAGACCACCTCAGTTACAGACAAACAGCAATCAATACTTAGATTGTAAAGTGGACGTGGGTCAAAGAGAGCCCAGAGTGCTAAGCCTAGCACTAATGCAGAGCAGGAGCACAAACGTACTTGGCAGACTGAGCAACAGGATTCCTCAGCCAAGTTCGTCCATAGACGCAGCCTGCAAATACCCAGCCAGCATATTGTTGGCGATAGTAACATTAATTGTTAACATTATCACCTTTTTTTCCCTTCCTGCCGAATCTAGGCAGTGCACACGCACGCACAAATACAAATGCACACACCCGGTGTCAATGCAATGTTGGTTTTGAGCAAATATTGTCTACCCTGTATTAACACTGAAGAATTAATTTAATCAAGACCTTGGTTTTCCCAGTACACAAACAGTATTCTCTCTCTCTCTCTCTCCCTCTCTCTCTCTCACACACAGGTTAAGGCACTGTTGCTTTATGAATTGTGAGCATTTGGAATTTCACTTGTCCTCCCTCTAACCGTGTTTGTCTCTGTTGCTTTTTGACAGAGAAAGGCGGCCATTATAACAAAGATGAAAATTGTAGAAGAGACTTGATTGCCTCATACAAAGGCCCGCCACCGCCTTCAGAAAACAATCAAAAGATACAAAAAAAAAACGATTTTGTTATGCTGCTTTCTTTTCATCTTCTGTCTAGGCTTTTGTCACATTTCGTTGATTTAAAATAAACGTCCAATAGTGCAATAGCCTCTTTTGTGTATTTCTGGTCGTGCTATGTACATAAAGGAAAGAAAGTTGGAATGAATTGGGCTTAACGCAATGGCATGTGTGTGGCAAAATGTCCAGAAACCACAAAACAACTGAAACCAATTGAATAGAAACTGGATTTATGTGGTGTACCTTGGATTGTTTGGTCTACACCATATAATAAACCATATATATATATATATATATATATGTGTTTTTAGTATGATAATTTTGAGAACGCATACGTATAATCACCATGCCTACAAAAATGTCCAACGAGCTCAGATGGTTTATTTAGTCTACACAGGTGGCACACCTCTATAAATGGAGAAGGGTGCCGTCTGTGAAGGCACTGGAATAATAACAACAACGATATGCAGACAGACATCCTGTCGCAGTGGCTGTTTACCATCTGCTGGCAGTTTGAACAAAATAATCAATACAATCTGTTATATTTCTCACTGTTGGGGAATAATAGGTATATTTGAGATTTGATTTTAAATGTGTGCTGAAATAAAACGTAATACAGTAAACTATCAGCTTGTGCTGTTTCAGAATGTGGCTGGTGTCTAATGTGGATTGTGAGCACGAGTGAATCTCTGAGCAGTCATCTTTTATAAAGTAATATTCCACTCCATTTCCCTCCATCCAGGGCCGCCATCTCTGAGGGCCAGTGTGATTACTCAAGATAATCTGCCCTATATTAGTGCCTTCATTGTCTGTCTGTGTTGTGGGCAGCTGTGGCACCTGAGCCATAAGGTAAAGCAATGCAGTTGATTAATGCTCCAAGGTGGATAGTAAACAAAGCAACCTGCCAGACTGTTCCAGGAAACCACAGCTGCTGTAGGAATTAATGGAAATGTTGTTTTATGCCCCAGTATTTCAGACTTTTGAGTAAGTCTGCTATTATGATGGTCAATAGTTCAGCATTATAATAATTCACCATATTGTGGGTGGTTGGTGAAATTATTGTCAAGTGACAAAATGAAGCTGTGTTCTAGCGATGCACTATTTTAACACAGTGATTACAATGTATGATTCAGGTACGCTACAACAAAACAAGTTTTATGAAATAGCTAAGACCACCTACGTTAAAATAAACACCACAGCATGTGTGCTTGCCTGCTTGGGTCAAAAATTTATAGTACAATTGGAAGAAAAGAGGAATATTGACCTCTGGTGGTTAAGTATTTATAATACTTAACAATTTAAAAACCTTAAAATAACCTGGTTGCTTAAGTGTGCACACCCTCTTATAACTGGGGATGTGGTTGTGTTCAGAATTAACCAGTCACATTCAAACTCATGTTAAATAGAAGTAATTACGCACCTGCCATCATTTAAAATGACTGATTAATCACAAATAAAGTTCAGCTAGCAGGATTTTCCTGACATTTTCTTAGTTGCATCTCAGAGCAAAAGCCATGGTCCGCAGAGAGCTTCCAAAGCATCAGAGGGATCTCATTGTTGAAAGATATCAGTCAGGAGAAGGGTACAAAAGAATGTCAAAAGCATTAGATATACCATGGAACACAGTGAAGTCATCATCAAAATATAGCACAACAGAGACATTACCAAGAACTGGACGTCCCTCCAAAATTGATAAAAAGATGAGATATCTGGTCAGAGAGGCTTCCAAGAGGCCTACAGTAACATTAAAGGAACTGCAGGATATTCTGTCAAGTACTGGCTGTGTGCTACATGTGACAACAATGTCCCGTATTCTTCATATGAACGGGCTATGGGGTAGGGTGGCAAAACGGAAGCCTTTTCTTATAAAGAAAAACATCCAAGCCCGGCATAAGTTTGCAAAAACAAGCATCAAGTCCCCCAAAAGCACATGGGAAAATGGGTTATGGTCTGATGAAACCAAGATTGAACTTTTTGGCGATAATTCCAAAGGGTATGTTTGGGCAAAAACAATAATGCACATCACCCAAAGAACACCATATCAACAGTGAAGCATGGTGGTGGCAGCATCATGCTTTGGGGCTGTTATTCTTTAGCTGGAACCGGGGCCTTAGCCAGGCTGGAGAGAATTATGAACAGTTCCAAATACCAGGCAATTTTGGCACAAAACCTTCAGGTGTCCGTTAGAAAGCTAAAGATGTAGAGGAAGTTCACCTTTCAGCACAGCAACGACCCAAAGCACACATCCAAATCCACAAAACCGTGGCTTCACCAGAAGATTAACGTTTTGGAATGGCCCAGCCAGAGCCCAGACCTGAATCCAATTGAACATCTGTGGTGTGATCTGAAGACGGCTGTGCACAGGCAATGTCCTCGCAATCTGAAAGATTTGAAGCGCTTTTGCAAAGAAGAGTGGGCAAATATTGCCACGTCAAGATGTACAATGCTAATAGACTCCTACATAAAAAGACTTGAGTTTTGTTATAAAATCAAAAGGCGCTTCAACAATGTATTAGTTTAAGGGTGTGCAACCAGGTTATTGTAAGGTTTTTATTTTACATTTTTCCACCTTGAAGATTTCAGATTGTTTTTCAATTTAATTGTTCACATTATAGGTCACATTAAAGGTAGAAAATGTTCTGATATGATTCATCTTGGTCTCATTATTTTACATCACAAAAAGCTGGCATTTTAACAGGGGTGTGTAGACTTTTTATATCCACCGTACATGTGTTCTCGTTGCATTGCTAGAATAATGTCATTGTACTGCTAGAATAAATATGCAATTATGTTTTGGCGTTGGTTATATACCTTTTTACCTGAAAAGAATGTCTTTGTGTCATATTATTGTATTCTATAAGCTTTACTGCGCCTGACATTGTGTGATTCCACCCCCACACCAATTGCTACCTTGCCATGCCATATTGTTTGTTCAGAACAAAGTCATTATTTCTATTACTGTTTTACAGTCAATCGGTTTAATGGTCAAACCAAAGTTTTACAATCAGAAGCAAGAGTCATTGCAATGAGTGATATTGCAAATTATGTTTTATATTGTGCCATGATGCATTAAAAAAGGGTTCACAGATAAGCAATACATTGGTGGAATCAATAAGGAGGCAGTTTATACCAAAATTATGTTAACTTTGGTCCCAGTCCTCCACTCCATCAGAATCTCCATTATTGGCACAGCTGTCTGCTGTCAGAAGTTCAAGGCATAGGCCCTAGGATATATTCATTACAAAACACATTCTTAATATACTATGATTACAGAACCTTTTGCAAAGTTAACAGTTTCCAGCACACTGAAAGGGTTTCTCCTCCGCATTCAAACGGCTGCATTACAAAGATTTCTCACTATCAGCAGAAATAAAAAAACAATTGTTTTGCAATGTTCCTTAACAATACTGTCAGGTGCAAAATGCAAGCTGTTCAACTAACTCAAATACACCGTCTGCTTCCAAAAATGTTTTTAATGCTCTGTTGTTTGTCCACTTTGTTTAGATGCCAACCAATTTATTCCCTCCACTCGCTGCAGAAATGAATTGTTAAGTACACGAAATACCCTCATAGTGTTGTTTGTGTAGGTCATTAAAAAGTTTTATACAAGTATTACCTCTGTAAAAATAGAAAGTAAAAATAGAAAATACATTTATAGTATATTACATATTTATAATGTGTGGGTAAATATAATTATTATATTAGAACCTCGCTACCAAATGTTAACAATTGCACATTATTAGTTACGATTTTCATGACAAAGAAAACATTTTAATAAAATGGCACTGTTTAAAAACTGGACCATGGATGGAAAAAAATAAAACATATACAATTGTTTTGCTTTACAGATTATAAAACAAAGGTAAAAAAAAAAGAAGATGTCACAAATGTGAGCAAAGTTCTTTTCTGCGTATGTACAAAGACACTTCTCAAAACAGGCCTTTGTTTTTCTTAAGGTTCTTTTGCTTCCAGTTTGGCAGGGCATTGAACTCAACACGGCTCATCTCCAGCAGTGTCTGCAACACATCAGTATGAGTAGGCAGTGAGTATATTCGTGGCATAGTTGCACTTTTGTGCTTTGATTTGATTTTGCCTATTTAAGCTCTTCTTGGTAGACACATCAGTAAGAATGACAGTTGTCCCCACAAAAGAGACGTCAATCAATCAGAATCTGCATAATTACAATTCCGTCAGTTATAAAATGCTGGTATCCAAAGCAAATATAAGTTGCTCTGCTTTGAGTTCAGATAAATGTATTAGGAGTAAGCAGGGGTCAGTTGTCTTGCTCAAGGGTGCCTACATGGAGTCCAGCCATGTCTGGTCCATTCAACACCCTGCCCAGACAGACCTCTGAGGAGGTTAAGAGGGTCTGCTGCATCACGTCTTACCTTAAAGTCCTCGTCTGAGAGGTAGTCCTCCAGACGCAGTGGGTCCACTCCCTCTGGCAGGGGTTTAGAGGTCAGCTCCTCTATGGAGTACTGCTCCTTGCTGAGCTTAGACAGTGCATCCTTCACTAAGGTCACCTTCAGCTTGGAGCTCTCTGCCTGCGCACACACACACACAAACACACGCACGCACACTTAGATTGACAAACTCCACCACGTCTTGCTGCGATGGTGCCAGTCAAATACATTTCCATAAATGTGCATCATAAATAATACATCTTCATGAATAATAAAGAACATAAGCTAGCACAGCTACAAATGTAGTCATGTATACATGAACGTGCGTGTAGTGCACATGATAATCACACCCGTCAGTCAGGTTGATGTAGATAATATAATAGCTTGTTTATATTGCGAACAGCTAGGGCTTTTCTGTTCATACATTACATCACCATTAGACACCATTAAAATAAGCCATGAATGAGGCAGATGGGGGGGGGGGGGGGGGGGGG
>JAODUH010012104.1:9357-28808 GCA_027564835.1 Typhlichthys subterraneus | reverse complement strand
CACTTCCAGGAAGAGAGTCAGCCGGGGTGGGGGGGGTGTAAAGAAAGTCTGGAGAGACGTTATGAAGAACTGAAGTAACACTTACATGCCGTCACCTGTCTCAGTTCTAAAAGAAAACAAAAAATAAAAAAAAACACACAAAACACAGAAACACATAGGCAGACACTTAGCGTTGGGAAACAGCGCCATGCAGTGGATTAAAGAGGAACCTACAGTATTAGCTTGTGAGAGTGAGAGCGAGTTTAGTGATTAATGGCAGCCGTGGCTCCCAGCCTGAATGCCTGCCCGTGGATTAGGCGTGTGACGGTTGGACCCGTGCCTTGGTGGTTACTGGCAGTTAAGTAAGGGTTATCACTCTGTGTGTGTGTGTGTGTCAGAGCTTTAGACGTGGTTTAGTAAAAAGCATTAATCTGGATGAAAGACAGTAATACAGATTGTAACCTTTAAACTGCAGATTCTGACCTTTGAACTGCAGATGTTCACAGTTCACCAGAGCACAATGTGATACAGTATATCATACTGATATCCTATCACACGGGGCTGCTTTAAAGCTATGAACAGAGTGTTATTAAACAGTGTGTGTCCATTGACTCTCTTAAGTGTCCATCCTACAACAATGCCGATGGTGACACAGCGTGACGTCAGGGTGGAACTCACTTGGTCAGCTGTCCCCTGTTCTTGCTGTTGTCTACTCCGTTGTAGGTGACGGCAGCCAGCTTCCTGCTGCGGTAGTTCTCGTAGTGGACGTTGTTGGTCACGTCCTTCAGGTCCTGCATGTGGGTCCTTTAGCAGCATGTGTTATTAACAGATATATGATGCTGGTCAATGGGAGAACACTACAGGGGACCTGCTGCAGTGTGCCACCTGTGGGAGCGTACCTGATCAGCATATTCCGGAGGATCGTGAAGTCGCAGTGCTCCCCGTTCTCCACTGTTGAGGCGAAGAGGGAGAAGTTAGTTTAGCGCAGACAGTGGATGTAACTCGCCCTGCTGTGGACTTTAACACAACCGTGAGCATAAAGGCTGGCCTACGGTGAGTCTGAAGGGGTGTGTGTGGAGCCCTGTTCTAACCTGATTGCAAATGCACCACAGACGGGACGTGGTGCCAAACACTGGCAGCAGATGGCGACAACAGCCACAACTGCTCTCACCACTCCTACTGTACATAAGTACACGCACACACTTCCCCGGAGATTTGCGAGTAGCGCCCGTGGTGAAGCGAGCTGCATAGCTTGTGAGCTCTCTCGCTCTCTCTCTCGCTCTCTCTCTCTCTCTGAAATATTTTCGGTATTGCAAAACATGCCCCCCACCCATGGGCGGGAAACCAGTTCCATAGTAGCAGTCCTGTGACTAAGCCACTAGGCTACATTCTCATTCTTGTTGTCAGCGTGTCAAACACAGCAGACTTTCATCACGCCGGCCGGCACGTCCCCGAGCATTAGGACGACGACAAAAGGCCTCCAAAAGTAAAGAGGCACGAAATTAGGATTTTAACAGCGATGTGGTAGTAAAACTGGAGGTGACCATGGCAACCACAGCTCTGGGGCGGTGCCTGGTTAATCAGACAGAAGCGGTTCTTAAGACCAGGCTGTTCTAGCCAATCCCAGGTCACACTGCGGATGCACTAGTAAATGCTCATTGGAGTCATTTCTTCATAGGCGTGATCAACCAGCCGCCACAGTGGATGCATGCACAGAGCCCACATTTGGCTCGGTTCCTGTCGGTTGGCGCTTAAAAAACACCAATAGAAGGACTCCTAAACCTAAACAAATGTCAAAGCATTGCTAGTCAATGCCTCAACCACTACACTGATATTCATATATTATGTTCACGTTAATGCAGAATGAAGTATTACATATTTTACATTAAACTCCATAAAACATTCCAAGTAGTACATTCTAGTTCAGTTCATATTGTTAACATGCATTTTGCAATTAGCTGAGCATTGTAGGCCAAGCTATTATGTACAATAAACACGGAAATAAATCAAACCGGGCATCTATCATCTTGTTCCATCCCAACATACTTCTTCTCTGGCATTTTCTTTCATGGATCTGCCTAACGGCCTTACATATGGCCCTGGGCAATGTCTAGAAGGGCTCTGTGACACTGGAATATGCTTCCTTGGGCTTCCCAACATTCCTCTACAGTTATGTTTGTGCTTACACTGCACATTCAACAACTGGAGCAAATTTAGAGCACCACACATACAGTTTCCTGTGTTATCCTTTGTACAGTTAGTAGTCAGCTGGGGCTGCGGCCATGATTTAACCTCGGCAGGTCACGTAAGCTCCCCTGTCCCTTGACACGATCCAATCAGAAAGTGAACCCGGGCTCTTGATATGCTGCAAAGCGGTACTCCATTTGCAGCCTGATATCTTAAGGTCATGCGGTCAGTCAGCCGATAAGAGAAAATAAAGTCCAGCCAGGGTCTGTTGACCTTTGCCCTCCTGCTCACCTTCAGCCACGCCCCAAGGGTACTGTCTCCCCCGCACGCGCTTTCCATTGACCTCGATGATTGTGTTGCTACCGACGACAGCCAAAGGTAAACGATCCTGCAGATTGGACAAATATGACACAGCTCATCCACATGGACAATGGCGTGTATTTAATTTTATAATGATTTGTGTTTGCACACATTCAAACTCTGGGCAAATACATAAAAGGAAAGTACTATATCAACCACCATAAACAATATTATAAATGTATGCATATCTCATTAGCCTGCCTATGGAATCAACATTAATGTTCCAGAGTTGCGTCTTGGGTTGATGGTGACAGACAGTATGCCAGTATCTAAATATTTTATTGTGGAAAATAGATAAAACAGTTTACAGTGATACTTCCTGGAAAACAAACATAATACTGACAATCTAGCACTTGGGGGCATATAATGCATGTGTGTAATTGTAATCTTGAACGCCACTTCCTGTATAAGAGTAAATATGTCAACATACCGTACAAATCAAATGTCAAATCACATTCCGCAAAGTCATTTTCATGAGGGCTTCAAAGGTAAACACACTACTATAAAAGGAAGGGGGGGGGGGGTGAGGGGGGCAGCTCCAAAGCCCTCAGGTAAGTCCCGCCCCCAACACTGAGAACCACTGGCACAGAAGGGGTACAAACACACACCTTGATTTTCTTGACAAGCTTCATCTCCTCCTCATCGTCCGTCTCTGGGAACTCGTAGATCTTGATTTTGTGCTCCTGGATCTCTCGCATGATCTGCGAAGTGCACGTTACCACACACACACGAAAGAGGCTGGCGTCAGCTCCGCTAGACACGTTTATAGTGGCACTCAAGGTCAGTGATATATAGTGATCATTGTGTACAAACACTGCGTTAGCATAGCAAACATTCGCGGTTATCGAATCCCTTTCCAGTGATTCCAAATTAATTAAAGCAGGCAAGTGATCACTTAATAATAGAGCTGTAAGGCCACCACCGGCATCCAATGAGAGTGCTTATACTCGATTTAGTGCCGTCTTAAGGCTTAAGTCTGTGCGGCTGATGTCATTTGTTTTCTAGGAACCTCACTGCAAATGGAAATGTATTCATGAGCAGGGAGTAGGCTGAAGCTGAATCATAATTGCATTACCTCACTTGTCATAGGCTGAATAGAGCTTTAAACAGATTCCTGCGATGCGGAGATTACGAACCTGCTTTTTGAACTGTTGGCACTCCTCGGGAGTCATGGTGTCCGCTTTGGCGATGAGTGGGATGATGTTGACTTTTTCGTGTAACCGTTTCATGAACTCTATGTCGAGGGGTTTCAGCCTGCGAGGAACACACAGAGGGTCCCGAGTTTCAATGGTGAGACCCTCAGTTTATCAGGCCCGGTTAGCCTTACCTGGGTATTAACTAAGGGTATAAAGTATCTATAAGGCACCAGTTAAAATCTTTTCAGTGGGACCCATCATTACAAGACAGGGTTTGCATTTGTATGTCAGTAAAAGGCTCTTCCCAGGTATTCTCTCCAGATGACAGAATACAAAACAGGAGAGTGAGGATGTATAAATAAGGCCTGCATCGCGTTAAGCGACCCTCTCATGTGATTCTGCATTTCATTTGTAATACCTACCCGTGTCCAGAGGGGGTGATAAAGTACAGGCAGCAGTGCACTCTGTTGTCGGGCATCTGGCGTCTGTTGACGCGGGACTCTGCGTTAAGGTAGTCCTCGAACTTGCTGTCGATGTGATCGATGACCGGCTGCCAGCTGCAGACGAGACGCGGTAACCCGGGGTTAGGGACACGCATGCGGCACAGCAGCATAGCATAGATGTTGTCACAGGGTTCCCACCTTGGGTCAAATTCACTGACTTTCACAGACTCAACGTCTGAACTTCCATGACATACAATGAATGGAAAACAGACGACCAGTCTGTGTATAATGGACAGGTCAGACAAATGGTTTTAGAGATGTCTCAAAATGTAATACCGCATCCAGTAAGATTTTAATTAATTGCATCTAAAATGTAAAGGTGTTTCAAACTAAATTCTCTGATAATCCATGGTTTCAAATTCCTGACTTTCCATATTTGGAATAGCCCCCCCCACCCACCCGACATTCCATGACCAGTGGGAACCCTGTCGTCAAAAGATAATTTAGAATACAACTAGAATGTTTGCAATGTGTGTCCAAAATGTCCACACTATACTACTGAATGTACAATGTAGCCAATATGATAACACCAAATTAACTGAGTTGGCATAGCCCTGCACCAACACTCTTCACCAGCCAGCCACCACAGCAAACCTATTACCCAGAATCCCCAGCTCACCAGTTACTGTTGTCGACGGCGTCGCCAAAGCCTGGGGTGTCGACGATGGTCAGAAGCAGCTGGACTCCACCCTCTCTGACCAGGACCTTCGACTGCTCCACCTTGAATACAGCAGAGAGAGAGAGAGAAAGAGACAGGACTCATGTCAAGAGATGCCTTACTGGCAAAGTTACATTTTTAGAGATTTTCATGGTTAACCGTTAAACCGACAACAAAAACTGTGACAGATTAATACAGTTAAACAGTTAAAGTTTGCTGCACGCTAAAAGAAAAGCAAATCAACTGGGGACTGTGGGCACCAGCTCGACACATTGCTGCACAATATGAGCATACCAGCCTAATTCTCCACTGCGGTCTCATTATACTTAAAAGACTGCTCCCCAGACTAACCTACACAGCACAATAGACAATCTGCGTTATAGGCTAGTGAGGATTAGGCCGGAGGTCTTCAACAGGGGGTCCGGAACTACTGCTCAGTGAGTAACGAGAATCCAGCTATAGCCAACACAACGAATTAATTGAATGTAAACAATGTAGCCTACTCCCTGATCAAGCTGTTAACTAATAGGAATAAAGAGCCGAAGTCATTTCCACGTTATGGGACCTGAGTTTGAAAAAATAATCAATGGCGAGATTATTTTTAGATCCCGTTTGCTTTGTGACACGAAGCACACATATGATGTTTAACTATTTAAAAGAAAATTCTTTGAGTCCAGAAAGTCTCAGTATGTCGTGCATTTGTTGAAGTATAAGACTGTGAAAATATGTAATTAGTAAGACTACAAACCCCCGTGTCGCGTAATTGTGTCATGGCGTTTTCACGCCACAATCCTCAAGCCGAAGAGAGCATTGTTTTGCCGACACACATCATATGTGTTACTTTGTGTCACAAAGCAAACGGGATCTCAATATAATGTTATTTTCGCCGTTGACTACCATACATATTTTTTCCAAACCAAGGTCCCATTACACGGAAGTGACTTCGGCCCTCTATAGAATAGACTGTTAGCCTATTTTCATTGGTTGAACAAACACTGGAAATAAATAAATAAATGTAGGCTAGATGAAGTAGCATGGTCTGCAGTAACTTGTGGCAGACCCAAACAAAGTATCAAGCTAATGTAGGCTACTGACTGTAGCAAAATATTAGTGTTGCTTAGCATGTAGCATATCTGTTATGCCCATTTCTTAACTAAAAACATGAATAAAGACTGCTAGTGCAGTTCTACTTGTGTCATTTTGAGCCATTACACTGAATATCAGCAAGGCTGGGCTCCGGCATTTTGCCGCACAGACACTTTATATGTAATATAACTTTTTAATATCGTTGGTAAACGATTAACGATCGGTGAACGAGTGTCGATTATCGTTCAGAATTAGTTTTAAAAATGAGCATCCCTAGTCATGTTTTGTACAGCCATCATGACAATCCATCTCTTCTTGTGTTATTTCAAAGACAACTAATCACAGCGGGCACACTCCCAGACATAAAGCACGCGACAAAGAGCTACAATAAATCACCTGGTCAACCCTATGCTGGCTTCAGATGTATGTACGTGCTTCTCACTGCCTTTACAGAGCCCCTTGTAGCAGGAAGTCACACAAAACCATAAATCAACCAAGGTAGACAGCAACATCCACCAGATATAGAAATAAACTACAGAGTGCTTGGGTCGTCAAAGATCAGAGACAAACGGAACGAAACAGAGACCGGGGTGGAAAATGATAGGACTGTAATCCCCGGGACCCCCGTCGCGATGTGAGGGTGAACTTCGCTTTTGATGTCCGTCACCAGATCTCTCTAACAGTGACCCTTTGCAGGCCACGCCAAGGGACAACACATTCCACCAAGTGTACTGAAGGCCTGGGAAGGCTATGTGTTCCTCCTCGCTCAGTCTGCAGACGCTGACAGCAACGCGCATTGTCGTGGCATGCAGCAACTCATTCTGGTGCCCCTGGTCGCTGTCCAAGTACGCACTCTTTTAAACTGTCAGGGTGAGACAATAATAAAAAAAAAACGAAATAAGCTCTGATGCAGAGGAAAGCTGTGGAAAAGCAGCTCGTTCTCCCCAAACAACATCTGAACACTTTGAGCGTAAACCTCAGCTAAATCAAGTCATTAACGTACACTTAACTACACCGCAGAATGCCTGCGGTCTGCCCTGCAGCTGTGCCAGGTCTCACCCCTGTAGACACACTAGTCTGCTGTGTGGGAACCACACGCTGGGTATCAGACAACCAGCAAGACTGTCGTGCACGCACAACACCCACTTCCCCCACACATACACCCACCCACACACACACACACACACACACTTTCCTCGGTTACTCAGATCATCTTAGCGAGCAGGCTGGCTCAGGTTCGCAGGTCTAAAAGTGACGTTTTCTGGCTAGACGCCATGTTTCTGAGGGACCGTACCACCCAGAAAGCAGAGAGGACCTGAAGCACAAATAAGTTGCGTTCTGTTCTGCGGGGGAAGACCCTGAAGCTGACGGCTGTGTGAAAGAAGCACGTGGAACAGTTCTCACCCGTTAGGAGCGACCGCATGAAAAACACAGGGGATAAAGCTGACCGACGGTGCTCCAAGATATTTTTCAAACTCAAGTGGTGTACAGTAGGAGACTCTACACAGTGTGTAGATGCCCTCAAGCCTCACTGCTTTCCTAACTATTATCTAGACAGTAGGAAGAGTCACTCAAAGCTTATTGCGCAAGTACACTGTATTATTCAAGCTAATAGCCTCACTCCTGCTCTAGTACCCCCCCCCCACCACCACCACCACCACAAGGCTAATTAACCCAAATCAGCAGAGACAATTTGCCCATGGCCTATCACCGCCAATCATTTAAACCCACATTAGCAAAGCCTCCTCCCTCCCTCTCCGTACAGCACACACATGACATTCCAATGGGTTTCATCACATCGCTCAGGCAAGACATGGGAAAGAAATGACTCAAATGTGATTAGATGGCGGTTATATGAGAGAGAGAGAGAGAGAGAGAGAGAGAGAGAGAGAGAGAGAGAGAGAGCGAGCATCTAAAGAAAACTTGAGACAGAGGCCTTCATTCATCATCTTGCTTGTCTGTAAGGGGGACAACAAACACCCTGGCATTTGCTTGGGTTCCCAATAACACCCCTCCCCCCCATCCCGGGATGCTAAACAGTACTGTTAAACAGTACAGTTCATCAGATTAGGCTTTTCTGGGAATGTTCTCCAGGGGAAAAGATTAAATCCAAGGAAAGCATACAAATCATCACTTCACGCACGCTCCTGTGTACAACACGCACACACACAATCCCATTTATACTTTAAATAAGAGCTGAGGTGGCGTAATGGGCAGGTAAACAAATTGGTGGGGAGATGCTCACCGGAGCAGGCAGAGCCGCTCACTGTGCTGCCAGGGATTATGGGATTATTTAGCTCAAGGCCAGAGCTAAGCAGAAGATCACAGACAACAAGTGTGGGGAAGCCCTCGAATTTACGGTATGTGCGCTCTACTGTAGAGCAGCCCACGCTCAACAGCCTGCAAGGAGAGGGCTGAGACTTGAGGCCAGTTTACTGCTGCCCACAGACAAGACGCTAGCTGCGTTTCCATAATATTCCTATTGGAATATGTTTAGAAGTCCAAACCAAATGAAAACGCTCCATACAGTATAATCACCTCAGATGAATTGCGATGGCGCACGTCAACATCAGATTGCATTAGAATGACACCCCTTGTAAACAAGTAAACCAAAATATTTGAAGAATAAAGATTTAATTCAAAATGCCAAAAAAACATATCCAGGTAAAGCCAGCTAGCCCATCTAGGCCCTTCCTGAGGGCTTTAACATACTCTAATGACAACAATTGTAACTATTTAGGCACAGCGATGTTTGCCTTGAGGGTGTGGCCTTTATCAGCCTGCTCTGAGGACCAGTGGAGAGCAATCACATGCTTTCAGAGCATTTTATCACTCACGTAATCACCACAGAAAACTGTGCGTTTGTTGGTCCTCTAACAAATGTCGGCTATGCCATCTTGTATGCCAGGAATTAATCTTTGGGTGAATGCCGCACAAGAGACAATCCAGAAATGGAATTAAATCCATCTGTGCTTGCCTTAATGCATATTATGTGCATACTGTTTGTGTAAAATCAGATTGTATTAAATTGTCATGCCAGATCTGATCCGCCCATCACTTAACCACACAGGTTTTTTTTGGTTGCCCAGTATTTACACTATGTAAGCAGTGTGACAGAGCAGAGTGAACATATTGTTGCAAGGAACACCACAGCTCGTCTTAACCCTGTGCCATCAGCACTGGCACACTGATGTCCGTCCGTCCATCCATCAACGCACGGATGCGCGCGCGCCCGCACACACACACACACACACACCTTTGTCATCCATAGAAACAGATACACAGAGATACATTTTTGAACATAGTTTTTTCTTCAAATGAAGCACGAAAATCCAAGAAAAAAAAAGATATCCTGTCCACACAGCACTGTAAGAAAAAAAAAACCTCCATCCACATGAAAACACAATGTATACTTACAAACCTGTGACGAAAGTATGCCTTATGTAAACAAAGGACATACGTACAAGCTAAAGTTACACGCCAAAAACAATTTTCCCTGTCTACACATCTTCTCCCTGGAAGTCTTTGGTGATCATGTGTACATCACAGTTTGTGTGTGAGTTAAAGGCCGAGCTGCATAGAAAAAGCTACGCATTTAAATATAGCCGTGCACGTGTGGAGTACCGGTAACCATGATGCATCATTAAGGTCATCATACTAGTATCTGCCTCCGGTTATCAATGATATCTCCTGCTGAATTGGATGAATAAATCAATGCAATCACAGCCTGCGTTTGAAGCAGTCAGATTGCTAGCATGCGTACATGCATGTTGATCGATGTGAAAATGTTTTCTTTCATTAGCCTTTGTTGGTCCCCACACGTGATGATTCAACGGTTCCTTTAAACGAGTCTGTGTTTGATGGATGAAGTCTCAATGTCGAATCATTCGCAGTAAAGCAGAATTCCAGTCAAGCAATAGGCGGGAGTTGAATGCCTGCTTTTAACATCGAATTGTTTGGCTTTTCCCAAATAAATCATGACTTGTAGCCTAATTTAGTATTAATAAATCAGAGTACAAGATCTGCTTCTACTACGTTATCTGTGAACTTTACAAAAATATTCAATTTCAAGAGCATTCTCCACACACTGTTTATTTGTCTGTATAACAACCACATGGCCCCGGGTCACCAAATTGAGACTAATACATCCCATATGTCAGGAGTGGCTGAATACGGTCATGTATTTGTGCGAACAATGCACATTTCAATCGACAATATCAACCACTCTGTAGCATGAATGTTTATCACCATAGTACATCCTGAGTCATTGCTATCTTATGCTTATATTTTTGGTGAGAAAGCAGCTATCTAAATAAAGTAGTGAGCTCTTTTAGGTAAAACAAAGTCATACACTTCCCTTAACCCCACAGGGCCCAACAGGTCAGCTGCAATTAGTTAGCAGTCTGCACTACAATAACCCAGCATGCCTGACCTTGTGATTGATGCATCTACAAGCAAGATAACCAATGAAGTCTGGCATATATTTCTCAGGAATTTGGGAAATAATTCTAGGGGTATTAACCCAAGAATCGTACTGATAAACAACAGCCAGAGGCCAAGAGGCAGTCACTAATGATGACTGACAGACACAAAACCAAATCTCAGGGAATTGGCAACAAGGGAAGGCTGAGCAAACCTCTAAACCAAACTTCCAAAAATATTGAGTGATGAGGCGTATTAGCGTAGCCAGGTACGGGCATCTGGTAAGGATGCCCCCTGGGCGCCTCCCTAAGGAGGTGTTCCAGGCATGTCCAGCTGGGAGGAGGCCTCGGGAGAGACCCAGGACTAGGTGGAGAGATTATATCTCCACACTGACCTGGGAACGCCTCGGGATCCCCCAGTTCGAGCTTGATAATGTGGCTCGGGAAAGAGAAGTTGTGGTCCCCTGCTGGAGCTGCTGCCCCGGCGACCGCCTCCGGATAAGCGGATGAAGATGGATGGATGGAGGCGTAGTAAGTCCCGGTGGACCCCTCTGTACACCAGAGGTTTCACCAGGTCCAATCAAATCATACCTTCCAAACTGAAGGATCTGGACGACGGTTTAATGTATTGTATGATGTTACAGGTGCACATGTTGCATTTACACGGCCAACAGTACTCCATGGGAAGTGTGATTTATGCAAATATGTCCTTTTCCAAATTAACATAATACAGTACAATAGGAAGCGGTATTGCTTTCATTCCAAGTGACTATGAAGTGTTTATGATCAAACTAACCTGTTTTTATACACTCAATCCTCTTTCGTGGTTGCACATAGCCTGCATGACCAGACAGTCAGCCAGTAGGTTTGAACCTGCATCTTGGCATGCACAGCTCTGCAGGAATAACTCAGATGTCTAGTATCAGGGGCCACAGAGTTTCATTTCATGGTGGCTTTGCTCATTTTAAAAATGTGAAACAAGCCTGCAACATCCGTTAATTAGACAAACTCAATGTTAGTTCAATGGAAACACGATCGCCAATGTGTTCCACCACAAGGCAACCTTCCTTATCCTTTGGTGATAAAACCACACAGTCAAACAGGCAGGTGAACCAGTTTCTATTGTCGTCCCGCGGATGGGGCAACAGCTAGATGGATGAAGCAGCACAAAAGAAGATGTCACACAGTAGGTATTCAGGGGAGGGGTTTACCAGCAGAATGACACACAAAATGAGGGCACGCCTGAACTACAACAGCCCGGGGCACTCGCTGGCCTAAGTGTAGACAATGCTACACTAAACTACAATATGAAAACTCATACACACTATTTGTCATGTTGAGTATTTAAGTATTTATATTAGCATATATGCCACTTGGTATCTCTCTCACTCTCTCAGTATATGTACAGTAATATAGTATTCACACTAGGGCTGGAATGATTAATCGTTTTCAACCCGAAATTGTGATTTTAAACAATGTGATTAGCACATCGCATGGCATGCGATTTAGAAGCGTGTCTGACAAATCATTCATTTCACTGTGTACCAATTATTAGGCTGTGTTTATATGCAACGGTGGCCAGCAGGTAGCTGTGCAGTGAAGTTAATCCTCACTCTCCGACACCTCATAGGACGCTTTGGCGACGCAGGCCCATGGGTTTTTAGCCTGCCTGGTAGAGTGTCCGCTCTCTGCGTGGGAGTTCAGGGTTCGATTCCCCGAGGGGGACAGACGATCTCCGTCACATATATACACACACACACACCGGTATTTCTTTGTCCCATCTCTAACAGACAAGCATAGTTTGCAAATTAATGTTTGGAGAGCTAAAACCTATTTCAGAAAATAATATTAATTTGTATTTTTTATTTTAGGGGGGCTGAAATGCTATGTAGGTGTGCTTGAGAAAACCTAACAGTCTAAAATGACCAATGTGCCCTGTTGTTGCCTGTCCTAAAATGCAATATATCCATGCTGTTCCATTTTGATAGCATCTCATGTTGCAGTGCTCCATCACATTTTAAATCGCAATATCTGTCAGAAAAATCGCAATTCGATATTTTCCCAAAATCGGTCATCAGCCCTAATTCACACACATACAAACACACACACATTAAGCATTTCCTAGAGAAAGCAAGTAGCATTACCTGTACAGTCTTTTTGATTCTGTGGGAGGGGCCAGGGTATTCAGGCGAGTACAAATCTGTCAGGAAGAGGGAGTTGATCAGCGTCGATTTACCCAGTCCAGATTCCCCTGAGAGAGAGAGAGAGAGAGAGAGTTAAGAGAGAGCAGGTGGGACTCGTGTCAACTCAAGAGGTGCCATACTGGTTTTGCGC
Source organism: Typhlichthys subterraneus (assembly GCA_027564835.1). NCBI lineage: Eukaryota > Metazoa > Chordata > Actinopteri > Percopsiformes > Amblyopsidae > Typhlichthys > Typhlichthys subterraneus. The sequence goes on along the minus strand of JAODUH010012104.1, from coordinate 16,144 downwards.
CACGCAACATTTACATGCCAGATTCCAGCGCAACATGGCGCATCTCCAAATGCATATCAGCTTTTGGTCAGCTTTTGAAAGAGCTTCCGCACTGCTTGGAATTCTTCAAATGTTTTACATTCACTTGCAAACTGAGTGCAACACAGAGATTGCAAATATGCCTATGTATTCTGTAAAGAGCTGTGATGTTAAAACCACTCAAACTGCTAGTGAGAAGTATTTGACCAGATTCCTAACAGACCATGGCACAGTCACATCCTATTCCACAGAAGAAACATTCCACAACTTTACCAAATTAACCTCTTCATCCCTAGCTCCCTGGATATATGTTTTTTGTATCTCATAAAAGCATGCGCACACATTAATTGGTGTCACATGAAGCCTGTATGTATCACAAATGTCATTTTGGTATTAAACTGTAAGAAACACTTGTGACATTTCAATTAAAGAAACCATTTATCCCTCAATCTACTTGGAGGCATTTTTATTCACCTTTATTCTGTAAACGCAATGCATACAGGAGTGATGTGAACAACACTTCAATAAAATATTGGACTTTCATATGTCTGCATTGTGATTGCTCTGATTATTTAAGGTCCAAGCAAAGACGATGAATGTCCAAGTAACCTTTAGCATATAATTGTGTCCTCCTCAAAAATACTGAAATACCTTTTAATCATATCTTAATTTGTTGCTCTGAAACCTTGAGGAAAATCTGTTATTTTAACCAGTTTCTGTGGTGTAGCGGTTAACCCTTGTGATGTCCTTAAATATTGTACTTGGCTACTCGGCGGTGCCATCTGTGTATGATTGTATGGTTCTTTTATTGTCATTGCTGTGTGTGTGCATATATTATTTCTTTATGCATTTGTTTTTTGTGCCTTTTAAGCCTCCTGTTGTCCTTGGGTTTCAAACATACACCTTGTTGTGCCAGCAGTGCACATCATATGTCTGTATAAGATGTGGAATTAGGTTTAGCGCCATCTGCCACAAAGAGCTAATGATTTGGGTCATTTTGACCTGGAGGACATCACAAGGGTTAAGTTAAATATTCCATATGGATGACACTGCTCTTTAGTAAATGAAGCTCAAATACTGTATATATTTGGTAATTTTCGTCTGACATAATGTTATTGATATAATTGAATACTTTATTGGAATTATGCATCTAAACGCCTTTTAAATACAACATGTGATTAGTACTTATGACAATGAATTAGCCATTGTGAGTGAACATATCAAAATATGTATTGGTTTTATTATGAATGGCAGAAACTCAAAATCAACATTTTGAGTCAAAAGTTGTTATTCTCTCTCATTGAGAAATTCCATTCCAGCAATCTGTCATGATCTTTGGAGCGAATGATGACGTAACTACAAATGGTCACTTTTCAACATTGCATTATAGAGGAAAAATGTGAACATCAAGAAGTATATGTGGACATTGGGCAAAGAGATGACTGAAGTGGACGGACCCATGGCAACATTAAACAAATGGTTTGCGCACTCTTCTGTCTTCTTTGAGGTGTGTTAGACTAAAGAGAAGGATATGAAATTGTTTCCAAAAATGAAGCTCAAGCTCTAATGCTTTCGACGAGGATGTGGTTAATTCTAAGGCCCATGGGAGAGCTCGGTGTTGGAGACCCAGACGCGTGCACCGATTACGCACCGCTGCGTTCTTATTTAGGTGAGAGATAAGGACCACCCACGTGAGACTACTGGTCCTTAGATGTTGTTAGTTAATAATTTAAGATGCTTAGTCTGTTTGGCGAGATTGTTGCTTGTCTGATGTTGATTGTCTGATGTTGACAGGCAAGTTTGTTTTGCATGTTTGTGGAAACCTAAGCCTAATATCTAGCTTTTTGATAAAACATTATAGTGTTATAATATTTAGCACCTTAGGAAAATATGTAGATCAGGCTGTACTGCACCTTATGCATTACTTGGCGTGCGTGTGTGAGGTTAACATTTACAATCTCGCTGTAACGTGTTGTGGGGGGAGAACAGGCGCAGATGAAAGAGAAACCCGAGACATGAACTGCGTTCACGAGCTTAACGCTTGCCGTTTAATGAAGTGGCTTCACACAGTTAGAAAAAAAACATAACACGGTCACAGCGGCCAAGAGGCAACCAATAACAGGCAAAGAACAAAAGACAATCCCCAACCTATACCTTTACACAGCTGTAAACTATAAAATATCAACACAAAAGGCAGCGGCTACAGTGCGTTGGGACCTGGACAAATGGTGACTAAAGGTGGACGCACACCGGCAAAAAAAACAACGGCCGGAAAGGTTCGCCGCCCGACGGCTCAGCCCTGGACGTTACGATAGTAGTCAAAGCTTACACATCGGCAACTGTTAGAAGAGCACTGGTTCTGACCATTTATTTTGGGAAAATTTTGTCTTGACGTGGTGACACTGAAGGCCCAGTGTCCAGGATCAAGGTTCTCTACTGATAAAACCACATCCCCCAAATCGCCGTCCCAAATCAAGAGGAAATTTAGAAAATGGACGAACAGAAAGACGTTCTGACAATACTTCTATTAATGGAATATCGGTTTTAAAAGGTTTTGGGTCGATCCAAGGAAAGCTTTCTCAACAAACTCTTCAAAAGGTAAGGAGAAGTGTGTGGTTTATACTTCGAAATACATCATTCGTGTCTTCTAATTAAGATGTTTTTGCTGTTATCGTTCTGTAATTTGGAAGCAGAGACTATAGCTAGACCAACACTAGTGCGCTCTGTCAGACGGTGTATGTATGTATTGCCTGACATAAAAAAGATTGCTACAGTACGTACATGCGTGTCAACGTGCCCGCGGTGAGGCTCGGGACAAAGATGAAGTTTCAACAAACTTCGCCACCAAAAACATCAACAAACATACAATAAAAAAACCACACCCTTGGTAAGTAATGTCCTCATTCACATTTACTGTAAAAGGAACATTTTTAAAAAGTGCCCGCCCAAATGACGTGCCCTGTCACTGGAGAGGTGTGTGTGTGTGTGTGTGTGGGGATAGGGGGTGGGTCCTGTCCGCTAGCCGCTTTGCCTGCCCAGTGGCCACTGCACTTCCTTTAAAGGAAATTTCCAGCAGCTGTGTAAACCGTGGGGGCTTATTCAAAGACACTTCCCTGCTGCACTGCAAGAGGCTAGTGGAGGGGTCACAGGAGAAGTCTAGCTTCCAGGAGGAGCACGCCTCATAGGAATTCATTTGACAGCGCTTCCAATATACGGGCGCGAGAACCAACATGAAAAGGAAAGTTGTCTGTTGTCTATGTTATGTTTACAGGCTAAAGGTAACCATTTCCTCCACCACAACAGTATATATATGGGACTTTCCCTTCCAAAGGGCCAAATAAAACGGTCTGAAGCGTGGACACATTCCTTCCAAAAGGGGGACGCAACAGACCCCAGTGAGACATCATGAACTAGCCCTGCTCAAGGTCAGATCCTGCCAATGTGCCAATCACTGCCAAATATTGACTCTGGTCCATTTGCACTAATTGATTTCAATGTGTGTTTGTGTTTTACTGTGTGATCCTCTGATCTTGTGCATTTGTAGTTAGAGGCGGAGAAATGCTCTTTTCCATCAACCCACCCCCAAATCATTCCACTATTCCCAGTGTACTGTGTCTATCTGACACACCCATCAATCTACAGCATGACAAGTAGTCCACTTTGCCAATTATCCTGCTATTCTAATTACACGCTGCACACAAAATTGCCATATATAACATCTCTGTAACAGCCTCTTTCCTGAGTGTGGGGGGAAACTCCAGGGCGGGACTACATGGAGCTCAGACAGAACTTGGGGTGCTGGTGGTGGTGGGGTGTGTGTGTGTGTGTGTGTGTATATGTGTGTGTGTGTGTGTGTAAAGGGACGGGCTGGAATGCCAAGGAGCTGGACACCTTCCTGCCCAGGTACCTTTTGGTAGGGATAAATATACATTCACGCAGGCACAATGGAGTATGGGACACATTTGTTTAATATCTGGCTTCCCAGATTGTAAGTGACTGCACGCACACACACGCACACACACGTGCGCACAGACACACACACACACACACTCACACACACACACGTCCTGTGTGCTTGGGCAGCCAGCTGCCAGCACTTTGAGCCATGACGCTTCAATGGAATTCAATACTGCCGTTAACATGCATGTGTGCCGCATGCCTGCATTACACACAGGCCTGCATTATAAAGGCAGATGTTAGCCACATTCGGACACTGATCAGTGTCGTGCAGAATGGCAAGTCTCACGCATAACTATGCAAACGTTGTGGAGGAATGTGTCATTGTAGCTTTAAAAGGAAAGAGTAAAAACTGTTTAGGACTGCTACTCACCCACAACCATAAGTGTGAACTCAAAACCTCTTTTCACAGACTTCCTGTACACTTGATTGGGAAGATTTGCAAAACCCACATAGCCCTCCAGGTTCTTCTGTTGCTGTGCAGTGAAACACAACACAGGGGCTATTTGTCCCAATGGAAGAGAGCAATGAGGCAAACATGGAAACACCAAACAAATGTGTACTCATTGTTCATTTGTAAAGATAACTCGACATGAAAATCTATAAAAAACATAAGTACCGTTACCGTATATATTCCACATCATAATCTAATTTGCAGCTTTAGAATGATTAGAGATGTGTCTAGTTGGGGAATCCCAAACTAGAGAAACTAGAGGGGTTTGACTATAATCCCATGTCAATGACACATATTCACTGATGGAAGGTATTGTTAAGTTTTTGTCTTCAGCACACACATTGTTTGTGTGCTACAAATAAAGATAATAGTATAGACAGTGCACAGTAAACAAATCAAAACATTTCATTCCAAATGCAACCAATGGAGACTTAACATTATTGTTCAACCTGTGTAATGAAGACAAAGCATGCAACTCCATTACTGTTTTGCCTCTGTGGTTTGGCAAAACAGTAATGGGGTGACAGCGACAATACTTACAGCTAGTTGGGAGAGCATTCCGGATGTCATGTTGTAATAGAGATGGCAGCCAAGAAGGAAAACCAGGAACAGACAAACACCATTAGTGACAAAAAGACTACTTTCAAAATAGCTATCTAAAATGCAATGTCAGCAGTGTTAATCTGGTGGCAGTCTTCAAATTAATACTGTGGCTAATCTGCCTTTTAGACAGGCAACGTTTTTATCTAATGAAATTCGACAAAGAATAATAATGACATTGGTATTTAAGAAATCCATAAAAGACCAAATGTATCCTTTTCCACTGTAGGGCATTAAAAACAGATGGATATTGCATTTGGAAAGTAGGTCTAAGGACCCTTCCTATTTTATAGGCCGTATCTCCTCCAGTTGCCATTTAACTTACATGACAGATTCTACAATAAAAACAATACCGGTAGTAGTAGAAGTATTTCCCTGGATAAAAACCAGCCAATACTGTCTAATAATCTAGTAAGAGTTTCAGTTGACAGGACTGTCTGAACATCTAAAATGCAGACTTAGAACAACAGAAACAATATACAGTTGCAAATAGAAGAATAAAAGCAGAATGTGCAGAAAACTAAATACTACTAAAGATTTACACGCATTTGTCTATCAAAGGGACTTAAACGTAAAAAAATGTTGATTGAGAAATATGGGCTTATCTACATTACTGTACATCCTGTTTGTGTTTTATGGGAACTGCTATGAGTTCAAAAGAGCACATACACACACAAACACTTCTGGCAGACGGCTGAGTTACTTACTCTATTCTACCGTGAGTCTATTTTACTAGGAAATGACACAGGTCCAAACACGAGAGCTTTCATCACAGCTTCCTGTACTCAACATAAAATTAAACACTTTCACCTACTAAACATAGCAATAAACTAAGAGACCAGCCAATCACACAAACACATTCGTGTTAGCAATCGGTGCAAAGGGATAACCACATGATCCACCCCCCCTCCCTCTCCCAGTATGAAACAGGGAACATGCAGGTTCCTGTGCATGGGGAACCAGTTATAATAGTCATGGTAAAGCATTAAGGAGATAAGAGATGTATAATGCACAGTAGGCTTGCAACAGACCTTTTCTTTCTGTTGTTGAGTTTAGAGTTGTGCTGCATGATGTTTTCTTGGCAATACATTATTATATTACTTGTTATGTAATATTGTGGTCCCACTGACCCCCCCTTCCCACACACAAAGTGCGTTTTACTTGCCAGATTGGAGGATAAGGTATTTTCCCTCGACTATATTCTGGTTTGAATGGGTGCAACGTCAGCTGCACCCATGTTCAACATCCTGTGTGAGACATGGGCTGTGGTGGGTGCAAGTATAACTTTAACCAGAACTAGCTGTAGAGTGAAACTGATCTAAAAATAATTTGGACACTGTGACTGACAAATAAAATGATCATATGAGTTTGTCATTGACTGTTAGTAGAAGTTGTTGGTGGTGGTATACTGTATGCAGGCAATTCTCAAAGGAAGGTCATAAACAGCAGCAAGGAGGCTAAACATTGTTGTTTTTGTTATTTCCAGCTAATCACTACATCAGTTGATTTTTTGGATTATTCATAAGTTACTCCTAATGAACCACATAGGTTTGTTAACTGTGACACAATACAATTACACTCCTAATAATGAACCACATAGGCTGGTTAACTGTGGCACAATACAATTACACCCCTAATGAACCACATAGGCTGGTTAACTGTGGCACAATACAATTACACCCCTAATGAACCACATAGGCTGGTTAACTGTGGCACAATACAATTACACCCCTAATGAACCACATAGGCTGGTTAACT
>JAODUH010012094.1:0-10377 GCA_027564835.1 Typhlichthys subterraneus | reverse complement strand
CGATTTTGTTTTTTACAAAAGTGGGGCGGACGTATCCCCCCCGTCCCCCCCCCCCTTCCAAGTCCCTATCAATGGTGTGAATTCTAGACCCCCAGAACCTCATGAAGAACATCGCAGTAGGGGTGTTATGCCCACTCCTCCCCTTTCCTTTGGGTTTGTGGCGCACTGAAACGAATGTGATCTTTTTTTCTGGTTTTGTGTTCATCCGTTCCAGTCCGCAATTTTCTTTTTTTTCTTTTTTCTTTTTTTTTTGACAACAGGCTGGTTTGTTTCACCAGACGTGGTATTATTTACAACCGTCAAAGGCTGTCATATGCAGCGATCAGTATTACAGTTCCTTCTAATGGGAATATCTAATGACATTTGATCTAGCTAGATCATCTAGGCTTTCAAAGCAGTCATCCCATTGTGTGTTTTCATTGCTTTCTCTATACAGACACTACTTTTATGATATATTAACTTATGGATGATGCTCGTGTAGAATTTTGGAAAATGCTTTATTTGTTTTTTCTTTGTTTGTTTGTTTTTTTCGGTGATTGTATTTTGAGAGTCCTGAATATCTTGTGTTCCCTTGTGTTAAGTGTTTGTATACTGCATGGCCACTAGAGAGCAGTGTTTCCCTTTGGATCCTGCACCTGTTTCAATTGAGAAGCAAGCAGTGTAAAGAGAGCAATGCCTTCTATATAAGCCAACAAAACATTTGAAATGTACATGGTTTTGTGTCTTTCTCCGCATTCAGTGCCAACCAACAAATTGATTCCTCACGCCAAATAATACATTTATCGTACACATATGTTCTAACCATAAACATCTGCTGCCAATACATTATTCTCACATTAACATGCCTGTCTTGCGAGATGATAAGCGCCAACCTTTTGTAGGCGAGCCCTGAAAACAACCTGGGGTTACATGGGTCGCTAGTCTCATAATTTGATCCACCCCTGTCATGCCATCGTTAAAACTGCATTCCAAAAGCACATAGGCAATCACGCGTGAGTGTGCGTGAGTGTGTGTGTGTAACACCTTTCATTGCGTATACGCTATACCCATTCATTCCAGGCGACATCCTTGCTAAAGATCAGGCCTTCTGGCCAGCATTAGTGGACTATATGTCAACTGCTTGCACCAGTTGACACAAACAGCCTAATCTCAGCCAAAAATCAAATGACACTGCCAATGTTGTTTTAATAGCATACTGTTAACACTTATTTTAACGTATGTTGTGGCGATAGGTGTCAAAAAATATATTGCTTTCGTTGCCTGAAAAGCATTTTGTGGACTCCCCATTCTACATTTAGCCTATACTGTCTGGATACATGTTCAAGGAATGTTTATGTTTGAAGACCATTTCATAAATTCAGAAGCTTTGACAGAGACCTATTTGTAAAGTATATAAATAAAAATTATTCTAACAATAACATGTTCTGGTGTATGCCTGTTTGTGTTTATTTTTTTATTTTTATTTTTTATTGAATGACAATTACCAGAGTTCATTTAGAAGGCATGCACATCTTTATAAACGGTAGGCCTGTTATTTAGGTAGGCCTAGCTGACATTTTTTGTAATAATGAATAAGCCTATAGGCTATATTAAAATTACACATTCATATTTAACAATACATTGAGCAAACTATTTTTTCTAAATAAACACTGAATGTATTATAAATATTTGATTCTGTAGTGATAACGGCTCATCTCACTGCCTATATTTAGTTTTCCAGGGAAACCCATCAGTATTTCAAAGATACCGAAAATCGGTCGAGCTTAGCCTATAGCTGCCGGTAAAAGATCAATGAGATAAGGGTAGAGGAATTCCGGCTTTAGCAAGGGCTTGTGGGTAGCAACGTGTGGGATGTGTCCGGGGGAGGGATAGAATTAATCCCAGCAGGAAGACAGAGCCCTGAACTGCGAGGAAGACCCTAGAAGATAGTTTATGGAGCGCGGATGTGTTTGGGCGCTGCCTCAACTGGTTCAACACGTCTTGGTTGATCTCACCTGGAATGCAGCACGCACCTGAGAGTGGAATGTTTACGCTTTTCGCTTAGAAGTGCCTTAGCCTTGTTAAATATTAAGCAATACTTTCAACAACGAGCGGTCTTCGATGTGCTTAAACTATTAACCAAAAAACCCCGTCACAACAAGCCGTCTTTAGTTTACTGAAAAGCTGACATGATATGTATCCAGCAGCAGCATAGTGCGTCGCCGCGGTGACTGAGGTGCACCGGCTGCATAAAGACAAAATAGTTTTATGTCTGGCTATTTGTCACGGGAACTAGGTCAGTTAAATCGAAGTCATGTATGGAGCAGAGAGCAGACTGGAAAGCCGGTTGAAAAAACTGGAAACCATGTTGAGGGATCCACAATCACGACTAAACTTAGACACCCTGCTGGTAAGTTTTTAACAGCACATTAATAGTCGAAGTAGTGTAATGATTGGGTTTTTATTACCTGTTTAATCTTTCAGTCTATAATGACACTGAACTGATAGGCTGCCTATTATGAAGCACTGTCTGTGCTGTAACCATTGACTACAATGTATCCAACATTTATAACTGATAATGTGTTGACACAGATACAGTTTTTGTTGTTACATGACTTGCAGAATCCTCTAGGGCATTCCTGACATAAACCTCCACAGATTGAAGGTTTCTACAAAGACCCAAGCTCTACACAACATTTCACCAACAATATAATTATGGCAAACCACCTTTTTGGTGGCATTGTGCATGGCTCTAGCACAATCCACTAATACAGTTTTGAGAAAAAGGGGGTATTTTTTTCAATCTTTAACTGGACTGTTATTGTTCAGTAAACTGAAGAAATATATTTGAATAATGTAATTGGTCGATAGCTATAGGCTTACACTTATAGATTTACACTTTAGTGACTCCTTTTGATGTGAACCCTATATTCATTTGAAACACAGTAACCCAAGTCTTCTGCCAGACACACTACACATAACTGGTTATGAATCATACCACTGGAACAATTAAGCCAAAATAAACAGATTGCAGTGGACAGACACTGGCTTTGCTGCCAGAAGTGTCAGATCTGATGCAAATGTCTAACTGCTCATAATCTGAGATAATGAGTCATGACAGCCTTTAGACATGTTCTGAAAGACCGGTTTAAAATCATCACTGTACCAGTCATAAAGTCAGTTTAGCATAACTTTGCTGATCTGAGCAAACAACACAACAATTTAAATGTAATGGAGCCATTAGCAGATCTGGGTAGTAATTAACCTTTTCAGGCCACCACTTTAAATTGGAGTGCTTAATCGTCATGCTCTGGTATGTAGGTGCCTATTGTAACAACTCATTTTGGTAAATGCAGGGAACTGGTGCACAGGAAACTGTCATATCCTGGAATTGACTTGGGAGATATCCCATCTACTGTTTCCTGTTTGTTCGCATTTAGCTTTTTGTACGTACACAGCTTTTGTTCAATGAGAAGAACAAAGGATTTAGGTGAATGCTGTGTGAACTGTATGTCCCTAATATAGTTACTCAAAGTAACTATTTGCTTTCAGAGCAATAACACAAAAAAATGACATTTGGATATAGAAAATCAGGTTTTGTCACTATTCAAAATGTCAAGTTATAACGAACACACACCTCAGAAAATTGCATTAATTTACTGGTGTTTGGTTGACTGTCTGTTTTCCTTACTTAAACAATGACTTCTCAATGTGCAGTTTCTAGATAAACCAAGCTTCAAGTTAATGTAGTTTACACTATGTGGTTGTCAAGGACGTTTCAACCCAAAGCTGTGTTGGTGGATATGTTATCTTTAGTTCCTGTTCATTTCCAGTGATATGGACACTTAGACCTTGCATTTTCAATTCTGGTTGTAATGGTTTTTTACGCGTTCATGTTCAACATGTAGTGTTATTAATGTTCCACTAAATTTACATTATGATTTAAGAGAACATCCATTTATATATTACGAAGATCATCATGTCACGGGCTGTGCGAAGTGGCAGTGACTACTACCAGCATACACGTGCGCACGCACACACACTTAACTAAGCATGTAAGACGAGCCCGGAGCTCCTATGCCCAGTAAAGACTTTGTCCATTGGGATAGCTTGTTGGCCTGTGAGCTTCACATCTATTTCCATATGTCAGTAGCTTCAGGCCAACTCTGAACCGCTGCTATTTAAAGAGTCAGAATAGTTCCACTACATGCCCAAAGCCTAGGCCCACAGAGTCGCAGACAAAACCCGTGGTCTCTCGCCGCACTACCCGACTCCACTTAACCCCCTGGTTTTGGGGAACAGTAGGACATGCTACACCATAGCTCTCAACCCACCTGCCTGCAGTGTCAATGCCAGCAAGCATTTGGACGCTGGCAAGTCATCGGTTGTTGGTGTGATGTCATCAGTCTCGTTTATTTTATTATTTTTTTAAATCGCTGAGTTTATGGTGGTTTGGATTGTTAGATAGTTATTTAACTGTGTGTGTGTGTGGAGATGGGTTATTCATGGTCTGTTCAGGCAGTATAAACACTGGGTGGGCTCTTGGTAATGTTGCTGAAGTTTCTGAGAATTGTTGTGCCTTCACCTGACGCATCTTTGATGCCAGACCTCCACTGACCCTGTTGTTGAATCATGTTGTGCTTTAGCCAACTGGCAGCAAAAAAATGGTTGGTGCGAAAATCATTATCACGATGTTAATAATCACGGGCTTTGGCCCGTTATGCCACGACCATATTTCGTGACAATTCATGGATGTATGATTAAATCCATCTGATTAAATTCAACAATGCTTTGCTCAAATCTAAAAGTGGATTTTTTTTTTTTTTTTTTTTGAACCGACATGACACCTGATATCAGCAAACAAGATTATTTACATCAATATGTGTTTTAATTATAACAGAATCTTCCTTATTTGTGTTTCAGGATTCCATGAATGCTTTGGCCCTGGATTTAGACTTTCCTGCCCTGCGGAAAAACAAAAACATAGATGCCTTTCTGAATAGATGTGAGATTTCACATTCAGCATTTGAATTAGAATTCCTTTGCCTGATTAGCTTCTAAATCATGTTATTGTTGGCCATTTAGTAAATATACAGTATTTATTATTGTACTACTGTATAACTTTTGAATGTATTACAAAATATTCCTTGCAAGACATTTGTGCTTCAACATCAAATTAATCTGAATCCATCTACCTCAGTTTATGGTAATTTGGGGATTATGCATACTGTACTATATTCCCTGTATATTTCTCTGATGTACTGTTACAGACTGAATATGCTCCTCCATCTATTCTATATTTGATATCTTTATAATATATTTTTTAATAAATATTGCCTGATCTTATTTAGCCCATACAATACTGCTTTGCTGACTAACAATCATTAGCAACATCCTGATTTCTATAGCAGGGCATGAGCCTTTGCATATTTAGCTTTTGATTGAAGAGGTATTGTAATTGGGCCTTCTGGGCCGATACCATACCTACTGTATGTGTCCAGTGTATTTAACTAGTAAAGGAGACACCACACTTACAATCTATGTCATGCTCCGATATGTAGTCAACACCAAGAGTTCCCTGACCTCAATACAGCTTTCCATTAAACCATATGGTTGGAGTTTGGTGATTTTATGTCATTGAATTGGTCCGTTTGACCTTGGCCACGCCTTCTCATCTCAATATATTGTCTGCACTCCAGATAAGAAGGCGGTGGAGCGACTACAAGAGCTACAGGTGAAGCTGGAGGATTTTGACAAAGTGAAGTTGATTGGTAGAGGAGCATACGGAGAAGTGCGACTGGTGAGCTGCTTTGACTATTGAATCTGTCAGGAATACATCTCCATAATCTGCCTGTCTGATGATGTGTTAGGAATATGGGGCGTCTCCATAATCTGCCTGTCTGCTGATGTTGTAAAATATGCAACGCTGTTAGAAAGAAGCACATGATGGGGGGGTAAATATTTAACCTGAAAATAATACTTTGTAAATTATCTGTTTGTTTATTTATTTATAGCATCACATATTATTTTTGAGTGACATACTGTAAACGTTTTTAAACCGGCATTATTATCAGGACCCAAAGCAAAGCCGCTGTATGTGAGTGATATCACACACCTATTGACAAATAACTAAATTATCCATACATGCAAGAGCTTGTTCGGGTTACAAACGTGCATCTGTATGGAATAGACCAATTTATAAAACCTTGATGGCCTGTTTGTTGTGATGTCTGCACAAGTTCAGACAGGCGTCTGTGATGCCGAGGGATTACCTTTGTTTTCTTTTTTTTGGTGTGAAAAGTTTGCCTGCAGGGTGAGAGGGGGTGGGGGAGCATGCTTGTGTTGCAGTCTTGTGTAAACCTGTCTCTGTGTGTGTGTGTCATTATAATGGGGGTATTTCTCCTGCCTTTGACCGGTTGTCCTCCTCACACTATTCCAGCCCTCTGGTCACTGTGTTCCTATATTGCCGTTCTCTCTCAGGTGCGGCACAAGGCTTCTCAGAAGGTCTATGCCATGAAGCAGCTCAGCAAGTTTGAGATGATCAAACGCTCCGATTCTGCCTTCTTCTGGGAAGAGAGGGATATCATGGCTTTCTCCAACAGCCCCTGGGTTGTTCAGGTGTGGCCCCTGTAATGCACTGCGCCTACAGTGGGGCCCAGAAGTCTGACTCTTGTTACCACCTTCTGTATAAATAATAGCTGACGCTTTTATCCATGGTGGCTGTCAGTACAGTTACAGTGCAAGTATCGTAGAGTATTAAGTAGGGCAGCATGTTAGGGTTTAGGCAATACAAGGCATTTCAGATGGATATACTGTAATCTACCTTTTACATATAGTATAGTGTGTGTGTGTTGTGACGGCCCTGCCTGGTTTGAGCAGGCCTCTGGTTGTTATTGGCTGGGTAGGCCCTAATTAGGCCAATGAATTACACCTGGGCATGCCACATAAATAGATGTGTTGCTGCACACTGTGGGGGTGACTCTCCTGGCACCACACATGTTGTTCTTGGGTTGTGTCTTAGCTTGGTTTTATTTCTTGGCTTGTTTGGTTACCTTCTTTGTTTGGTTTGTTTCTTTGTTTGGTTAGTTCTTTGTTTGGTGAGCATGCAACACGCACCACATATATTCAGTACTTACACCTACAGACATTCACACCTCATTCTATTGTTATTCTGTTTGTTAGTTAAGTGTTTGGTGTGTTTAGTTTGTTTGGGTTTACGGCCCATGAGCCAGGCCGTAACAGTGTAGATTATATATTAAAGTGCAGTATAGTGTTGAATTGAACACTGCTATAATAGATTAGTTCGGGAAAAGCAGGGAAACTAATCAATCATCAAGTCCCCTGCAGATTTCTTCATGTAACACTAAATTTGATCTGAACGTCCTTTGTTTGCGTACTCCTGCCAAGTAGTGTCATAATCATATTTGGCCCGGAGAGAGTAATCCCAGCATATCTTTTTCTTGGATTGTGTTCAGATACTGTATCATCGGAGTAAAGATTTTGTGTTCACTTTTGGATGAATGATGTGTTCTTGGTAAATGACTGACCTTTGGACCAGATACTGTACATTTCCCATGCATGAGTCAACTGCTGTTAGACAGGACCATGGTATCCCCGGCTGTTCCTGGGAGATGGGGACCCCCCCCCCCCACACACACACACACACACACACACACACACGCTAGTTATAGATTTTGTGGAGAGTTAGTTTTTTAATAAGTTGTTTATATTATAACAAATATCAACAGCTGGGGCAGGATTTCGGCATTTTAAGGCGTGTACCTTTTCTAAATTAGCCCATTACAGTTGTGGTGTTTACCGGGACATAATATCTCTTTCTGTCCCACCGGATATGTTCCTCGATAATCCCTTGTGTTCTCTCTCAGCTGTGCTGTGCCTTTCAAGATGACCGCCATCTCTACATGGTTATGGAGTACATGCCCGGTGGAGACCTGGTCACCCTCACCATGAATTATGACTTGCCCGAGAATTGGGCACGCTTTTATACCGCTGAAGTGGTGATGGCACTGCATGCCATCCACTCCATGGGCTTCATCCACCGCGACGTGAAGCCAGACAATATGCTGTTAGACCAACACGGACACCTCAAACTGGCCGACTTTGGCACATGTATGAAGATGGACTCGGTGGGTGGCTGTTGATCGGTGTTGGGAGTTAGTTTCTTTGTTGGTTTTAGATGTGGGTTTTGGCAAGAGTTTTGGTCATCTCCCATTTACATACGTGTAAATGTTCTAAACATGTTATTAGAGTACATGGCAATCAACGATTGATGTCCACCTGTTGTCTATTTCTGTTCAGGACCATATTTATTTCTGTGCTCTCTGGCATCACCAAGTGGTCAGACTGATTAACAATGATAATTGCATCATGTTGTGTATGATGCTAAACATCAAATATTCAATACAGAGATGGTTCCAGGTATTGTTTACCATGATTCAGTTGTTCCTAGCAGTACAATAATGCCTCTGTGATACCTGTAAAGACTCCTCTGTGTCTGTACATTGATATAGTGCGATGTATGGCACTACAATTGTAAAATCACATCATGGTTGTGTGGTCTTAGCTTTTCACTCTGAATGTTTATGCGTTTTGTTCCACACGTCCCCCTGGCTATCTGTAGACGGGCATGGTAAACTGTGACACAGCCGTGGGGACCCCAGATTACATCTCCCCAGAGGTGCTTAAATCCGAAGGAGGCCATGGTTATTATGGTCCCGAGTGTGACTGGTGGTCTGTGGGTGTCTTTATCTTCGAGTTGCTGGTTGGTGAGTAGGCTTTACTGATATTTCTGAATACACAAGGATGGTAATAGACGATTACTTCATGTCCCAGATACAGTGGCTTGCAGAAGTATTCATACCCCTTGAACTGAAGCATAATTGTGAAGTGGATGGAAAATGATACATTGTTTTCAAATTGTTTATTTTATGAATAAAACACAAAACAAAAGTGTGAAACTACTCAGGAACTTCATTCCACTTGTGTTGGTCTATCACATAAAATCCATTTACGTTTGTGGTTGTAACGTGTCCAAATGTGGAAAAGTTCAAGGGGTATGAATACTTTTGCAAGCCACTGTAAATCACTACACCATCCAGGGGACGACGATACATTATCATTGGTTTAACTCAGAACATTAACTAATGTTTTTAAGTTAATGTTTTGTACTCTTAGACTGTATATTTATACATTTAGTGTTAGCTATTTCTAAGGTGTTAAAACTAATGAACCTCTCTTGAATCACCTTGCAGGCGAGACTCCCTTCTATGCAGAATCCCTAGTGGGGACATATGGGAAGATCATGGACCACAAAAACTCTCTTTACTTCCCAGAGGATGTTGACATGTCTCCAGATGCCAAAAACCTAATAAGTGCCTTCCTGTCTGACAGGTACACAATAGAATGGTTTCAGAACACCACAGTGTTGATTAGCATGACACATGCCTTCTATTACACGATCCACTATGTTTTCTGTACTAATGGCTTTAGAGTGAATATTAGTGACGTATCTGACCAGACCTGAATATTTACATTTTATGAGTGTCCTGAAAGAAGGAAGATAATGGCTTAGTAGGATTTCTGATAAGGGTATTGGTGCATACTTTTCTAAAAATGTCACTGGCATGACCTCTTGATTCATGTCTTGCCCTGAGCTTCACATTAGAATTGCCAAGTGCATTAGAAATGTAACAAGTAAGTAGGTAGTAGTGATTGAATGAGGTGATTGTGTGCAAGCTTCACGTTTGTGTTTTTATTTTCTTTTAGATTATACTGCCATCTAGCGGCATAGATGTGGTAGTGTCAATGTCAAATCTTGTGTGTGTGTGTGTTGGGAGGGCGTTGTAATGGTCTGCTATTCTGTAGCTTAAAATAGATTACTCTGTAGTAGTGTATCTGAAGCAAGTTGAATCTCACCTGAATATTATTCCTACTTTAAAGAAAGACCCCTTGCTTTTTGTATATTTTTAAATATATATCAATAATATTGTTTATCAAACAATTTTCATAAAGATGATTTTCTGGCTTGAATGACTGAAATACATTTAATCTTAACACATCAACCTATTGCCAAGCAGCTTTACTTACTTCACTTTCTTGCATTTGCTTGAAATATTTGCCGGGAGCCCTTTCCCTTGGCAGAGCCAACTTCCTGTTTACATTAGTAGCTCCGCCCCCAGCGAGAGGTTAGTCCAACACAGGCCCCTTTTCTGCTCAAATACACTGTAGCCTTTCATTCTCCTCTGCTGGGTTTATTTGTGTTCTCACTCGCTGTTCTCTCACCACAGTCAGGCTCTTGCATGGGCGCGGGGGGGGGGGGGGGGGGGGGGGGGGGGGGGGGGGGGGGGGGGGGGGGGGGGGGGGGGGGGGGGGGGGGGG